>VWYH01002919.1:549120-716323 GCA_013399365.1 Pampusana beccarii | reverse complement strand
GGCAGCGGCCGGGGGTGCGCAGCAGGGCCCGCGGCGGGAGCGCGCCCGGCCCCCGGCATGGCCCGGCAGTAGGCAGAGAGCACCGCCCGCCCGCCGCGCCCCGTCCGTCCTATGCGACCCGCCCCGGCGCCAAGATGAAAGGTAGGGACGGCAGCGGGACGCCCGCTCCGCCGCCCGCACACGTGCGCCGCCGGCACCGGGCACCGGCAGGGCTGGCTGTGGGCAGGGCTGGGCGCTGGCGGGGCGGGCAGGGTGCGGGCAGGATGCAGGAAGGGAGCAGGCAGCGGGCAGGGTGCGGGAACCATCGGGAGGGTGCGGGAGGGGTGCAGGCAGGGCGCTATGCGGGCAGGATGCAGGACAGGAGATTCCGGGCAGGATGCAGGACAGGAGATTCCGGGCGGGGTGCAGGCAGGGCGCTATGCGGGCAGAGTGCAGGTAGAGGAGATTTCGGGCAGGGCGCAGGCAGGACAGTATGTGGGTAGGGTGCAAGCAGGCTAAGCCGGCTGCGGGCAGGGTGCTGGCAGGGCACCGTGCAGGCAGGTTGCAGGCAAGGCAAGCCGGGTGCGGGCAGAACAGCAGCGGGGCGCGGGCAGCCCGTGCCGGGAGAGGCAGAACGTGAATCTTTCCGGGACCCCGGGGCGGACATGGGGCAGCCCCGGCCCCGCGCACGGGGCTCTGCGCCGCCGCGTCGGTTTGGTTCGTGTTGGTCAGTCCCGGTCCGGGGAGCGGGGTGTCCGGGTGTGCGTGTCCCTGTCATCTGCGCGCTCCCCAGCACGTTTTCTCTTGGCACCCAACTTTTATCTCCCGCCTCCCTGGCGTCCCAAGAAACAGACTTTTATTTCTCCCTAATTGTTCACTTTTTGCCAGCGTTTTGCGATGTTCTTGGTGTTGCTTCTAAACATCTGGCAGTGATTAGGTGCCAGCAGAGGCTTAACTGGCTTGTGAAATGTATTTGGCATATTTGTCCTCAACATCCACCGACTGGAAAATATTTGGTCTTTGCTTTGCATCTATTAAAGCTGAAACCTTATTTCTTTTTCTCTTCCCCCCCCCCCGCCCCATTTTGTTTTAAATGGGTGAAACATGCCACTAGTACCGGTTGACCTTGTCCTACAAAGATGTCACAGAGAGGTACTAGATAATACACTTTTAAAATCAAATAAAGAAGCAGATTGCTAAATTGCTACACTGTAAACTAGTAAATATCGGGGGGGGGCGGCGCGTTGCAAGAAAGCCTTCCGTTTGTGGAAACTGATAGCCTTACAGCAAAAGGCAGAGAATTTCCACACTGGGAAATAGTTACAATGAAAACATCAAAGAACATTACGGAAACTTTAGGAAGTAGTTGGGAGTTTATGACAGTCAAATCTAGTTTTTCTTCAGAAGCAAAAATAAACTTGAAGGGTGGGAAGGAAAAAACCATACACGCAAGAAAATCGCTTTTGGGCACCAGTGTGCCTGTGCTTGGATTGCAGAGTTTGATTCCAGATGCCAGGAGGTCAGTAAACACCATGATAGTTACACTTAGTTTCCAGAGTCTGGGACACCAAATGATGTGATTATTTATTCACTTGCCAGAGTAGCTGCCTGAAGGGAGGAGAAGCTTTTGGGGGTGGTTTGTTCTTGCAAGCCCACACACACTATTTAAGTTACTTCTGGCACTGTGACGTGGTGTATCTACAGAGCCGTGCAACGTATTAAAAATAATGTATTTACAATGTTCTTATATTTATAGGGTACTCATGCCAAAAGTTTTGTCATCAGCTTGTCATTATCAGCTTAAGTGTAATGTCAGGAACAAATCAAAACAATGGGAATCCAGTAATATAAATCCATGCGTGTTATCACTGGAAGCCTTACGCTCTATTTTTGTTGGGACTACGGCTGCACCAGTTTTGGGGGGAGGAGGGATGCAAAGGATTGAGGACAGCAATAACATATAATGCAACTTGTATCTCCTGTTGTGCCTCCATCACTTTTCTTTGCAAAGTGAGTAAGTGGCATTTGGAGGGAAGATGTTACTCCTGCTGGGAGCACATGTTGGTGCCTCACACTCCAGCGAGAGGGAGATGATTCACTCTTGTTGTGAGTCCTTACTATTTGGTTTCCCTAAGAGACATCACAGCCATCTTATTTCTTTCCCCTGCAGAGTTACGGAAATTGGTAATAAAACACGCAATGAAGAACCCTTGAATGACTGTGCTAATAACAAGCAAAAAGAGAGACTTTAAAAAAATCATCACATCAAGTGCCATTGCCAGTGTTATGGAAATTAAGAGAGCCAAACCAAATTTTGACTCTGTGTTTTCCTTTTCTGGGTACAGACTTGTTTTTTCATATTTTCTCTTTAAACTTGATGGTGGTGATGACTGTAGGACTTAGTGTAGCTACACATTTTTCTCAATAGCAACAAAATGATCTGTTGATTGCAGCTGTCTCTGTATCTGCCCTCTCTGGAGAATGGAGAAATATCTAAATAATTACATCACTAAATATCTGTAAGGAATAAATTATATTTTCCATTGCTGCTGTTTGTAATGTGTTATGTTTTAAATCAGTAAAACAAATTGAAGTTCATGTTTAAGATGATAGCAGTTTTATTTCCAGCAAACTGCACTGAGCTCACAAACTTTGTGGTACTTTTTAGTAATAATTCATGTGATTTATAAAGGGACTTGACTGCTTTAGGGTCAGATGTATCTTCATCAAGTGATCCTTTTAAGTTGTAGTTGTTTATTGGGTATGAAGCAGTTTTTGTTGCCTGGGAAACAAATGAAAACAGCTTCCTCATAGTCAAACACCACCACACGTTCAAAAACATTGGCCCTAATTTAAGACAGGGACGAGTGTTGTTAAAACTGAGAATTTATTTCTATATATCTGTGATATCTTTTGTAATTATTATTTTAAACTGTATCTGTAATCACCACTGTCTCGGCAGTTCTGGTGATAAGTATTTTCAACTGAAGTGCGAATATTGTTTGGGTGACGACTTCATACTAATGCCCAAAATCAGGCAATGACAAAGTCAAGGTGGTCACTTTGGGACTGTTGCTCCAGGATGACAGAGAAGCTCTGCATCACGATGCCCAAGGTAGCTCAGCTGCTTCTTTCCACTGATCCTCCTTGTCCTTCTCCCTTTCTGCTGTCGCAGGCACCTTGCTATGTACCACCTGTATAGCGATGGTGCTGGAGGACGAAACGTCTGGTGTTTTGTGCTTGAGGACTGGAATGTGACCAAATACCCTGTCCAGTGCAGTTCCTCTCATTTAATAACAAAAGATGCTCAGAGTGAAGCAGTGGGACAGATTCATCCTTGGGTGTGCTCCACTGAAATCAGTGAAGCCGGCACTGCCTCAGGAAAAGTCTAGTCTCAACATCCAGCTTTCTTAGTCAACCAGTTTGCCACAAAGGCAGCTTTACATGCTTTGTACACAGAGTTTTCAGTACACAGAGTACATTTAGCTTTCATGGGATACGGCAGTTTACCTCGTTTGCCTCAAACAGTGCACACTTCAACAGACAATTAATGATATATCACCTGCATTTCTAAAATCATCCCTTTTGTATTTTAACTTGGAGATGTAATCTGCAGGTAAAGCCTTTTTTTGCAAGAGTTGAGTGTGCATGCAAATTCAGTTGCTCTTACTTAGCTGTGTTGAGAAAGTCTTAAAATAAGTAATCTATTTATATGATGTCTACCTTCTTAACAGATTTTTGTCTTTCTAACTGTTTTGATGCCAGCCACCACTGCTTTTAAAAGATAAAGGATTAAACATTCTAATTTTCTCATGCTGGAGAAAAATGTCTCTCTAATCTTCATGTGCACAAAATTAGATGAATAGCCCATCTGCAAATAGATCTTCCCTGGATAGAAACTTCAAACTGCAAATTTCAAAAAAATCCAGTCCGTAGCATTTTGCAGAAGCCAGAAAGTATCTGAAAACCAAGGATTGGAGTGGTCCAGTAACCTTTCCTTAGTCCAGTTACAACAGAATTTATATGAATATAGTGACATAAACATGAAACACATGCAGGAGCTCTGAGTGGTGTGTGTTGGACATGTCACAGGACCCTACTGCAGAAGTTCAAAGGAATGAGCAGTTATAATAAATGTGTGATACAACGCAGAACAAATCCCGAGCAATGCTACTATACAGTCAGTGTGTATCCTGAATTGGTAGCAAGGAGGATTTTAAACATATGGATGAGGAAGATGATTATGCATGCATATGTCAAAGGATATTCTTATTAACAATATAGAGGAAAGCAAAGTGTTAAAAGCTGTGAAAACAAAAGAGAAATCTGTTATTGCACAGATCAAAATGTTACTGTACAGCTGTAGTGGATATTGAGCAGAATTAGCATATAAGCTATTTATGACAGAAGTGTTTTTTGGTAAGAAGTTGTAATTGTTCATCTTCGCTTTCTATGTTCTACTGTTCCCAGCCACATAGGACTAAGAATAGCATTGGTGAAGATGGGAGTTGTTTCAAATCTCTTGTGACTCTTCTCCTACTTTGGATAACATAAATTTATTCTAGACTGATTTCGCTACAGATGAGAGCTGAACACAGCCCTTTTTTTTGTCACAACCACTGAACAGTTTGCATAAATCTGCAAAGGCCATTGTGCCCAGAGGTTCAAATACCTTTGCCTGCTAGGATAAGGAGGGAAAGGTAATCTTGCATAGATAGAGCTGATCAGGCCTTGCAGAGCAAAACCAGAGTAAAATAAAGAAAGAGAGCTGAAAGAAGTGTCAAGAATGAAAGCAATTCAGTGCTGCAAAGGATGCGTGCCCAGTTATCTTCAGCTTCACAAAACGTTCCTTATCCTGAGGTTCTGTGTGTCAAAACAGAAATTGCCCTCTTCCAGCCCTCCCCTTGGAAAGGAAAATAAAGACGCCTTTTTACCAGGCGCTGAAAGTGAACCTGATCCTCCTAATAATGTGAGCGTGGTCTGTACAAGTGACGGATCAAGCTAAGATGAATTGTCTTTCAAGGAGTTTCACTGCTTCCACCTAAAACTGCAGTCCCTTTCTGTGCATAAATTTGAGGTGAGGACTGGGACATCACTGGAGAACAAAGTGAATGAGTTATGGGACGTAATAGAGACATGTGTTGTTAGGAACGCATATGCCATTTTAATGCTGTTGTTAATAGCCTCCTCTAACATTTTTCAGTGCCCTAATGAGAACGGATCTGTTTGCTCTTAAATCATTACACTGAAATACGATATGATTTAAACTTTTAACTTCTAAGGGTGACCCTCTGCACCGTGCAGCTGGTCCTGACCCCAGTGCTGTAGCACTGCTCTACGGCATTTATGGGCAAACAAGTTTTGTTCAAGATACACCCTTATTTGCTGTCTTCATTTTGTGCCTAAAAAGCAAAACTCAAGCTGTCATTCCTATAGCTCTGAATTTCTTAATCTCCTGTCTTCTTTTTTTTTTTTTTTTGCATTCTTAATGTGAGCTTTCACAGTGGGGGAGTAGATCAAGACTGGAATATTAAAACACACCTATTTGTCAAGATTCTTTGTTTTGTTTTATTCATGTGTTAGGTGATAAGAGACACAATCCAAGTCTAAGGTTGTAAGTGTCAGGAGAGGATCTCCATTCTGATGCCTTGCCTCTTGCTTTCTTGCAATACTGAAAGCAGATAAATTCCCAGATGAGGGGCCTGGAGGACAGAGATGGGGAAAAGCCTCAGTCTTGTTGTCAGAATCCAGGCTCAAACAATATCCCAAAGGATGCTTCAGGATGCGAGGAGGTAGGCTCACTTCCAGAATTGCCTCAGCTGGACTTCTGCCACAGCTTCCCTAAAGACCAGGTACTCTGCAAATGCAGAATCTGTGTAATTCCCATCCAAAGAAGCTTACTGCATGAAAAGTTGGACAAAGGACCAGGTGAAAAATATGGGCACAACACACAGAGCCAGCAACAGTGACATTGTGTGATGTGTCAGCTTGGAACCTCATCAATAGGGAAGGGGTTTAAGTATGGGGTAGGTTTTTATGATGGAGGGCTTATCAAAATAGAAGCAGAGAGAAAGACTTGAATGTGAAAAGGGGCTATAAAGAAAATGTAGCAGAGAAAGGCAGAAGAAGAAAAGTGAAACAAAGCATCTGTGAAGAGAGAGGGGAATGAACAGCCTGTTAGCACAAGTAGGAGTCTGTCCAGAATAAAAGCTATGAAAACCAGTGGAAACCAATTAGACTGATGAAGTCATCAACATCTGAAGGCCACAGCTGCTTGCTGTGCTTCTGCTGGCTCAGTTTCACCTCTAGGTCAGCACTTTGAATGTAGACCCGGTTAATGGTGACCAGAAATGCATATAAACCTGGTGGCTGCTCAAAAAGCTTTTGAAATGTGATATGAGAAAGATATTGGTGTTCACTGTTCTCATCTGTCTGAACAGTTGTTAATATTACAGAAACCTCACAAGTTGACAAGTTTTGCCTTTCCCTGAGAGGGCTGAGATGGAGAGAGGAGGCAGAAATCGCTTTTTGACACTGCAGGTGGTCCCTCTGGCCGGATCCTGGATGCACTTGTTACACGGTTCTGAACAGAGTTCTGCATCCGTGCTGGTTTACGGATTAAAGAGAGGAATATCATCGTTTTCAACTAATGGGCACAGTATCTTTTCAAGTGGTACAAAAAAAAAAATCTGTTCTTGATAGTATTAAAATTAATTTTACAGAGTTGCACTGGGATACAACTGTATAGTTCCCATTAAGTCAGTGGGAAAGGCAGGGTCCTAACTGTTACAGCTCTTTGAGAGAGAGAGATTTGTTTTAAAGGAAATTTTTACACTGAATGTCTTTGTAACTACAAATTAGTCTCATAGTCCTGAGTTCCTGAGTTACTAAGGGGTAAGTTCTTGAGTACTGTAAATTCAGTTTGCAGGGGGATTATAAAGTAGCTTCTAAAACCTGAGTCGAAACTCAGCATGGCAATTTTTAGTCCAGATGCCTCATTCTCTCCTGAAGCAGATTTTCATAGATTTTGAAATGCAGTATAGAATATTGATGTTTTGTCGAGACTTCAGACAATGTCTTTATACAAAGGCTTTAAATCCATGTTGACTGCACACCAAAGGTCTAGAAGGGATTGGTTACCATGTGTCTGCAGCTACCATACGACCCAACATCTCTGATGGTTCTGAGGTCTAGTTCGCTTCCTTAGTTAATTGTGTTTAAATGGCTGAGTGGGCTGTACCATTAGAAGGTGGCAGCTGGACATGTACATTAGCAGCTTTCTGTAACGCCTTCTGTATGCCAACAATGACACCTGAAAAAAGGAAGGGGAGAAAATGGAAACAATTTCCCGAAAATCACCTTGCACCAAAGGCTCCTCAGATCTGGTGCTGTTCCAGCAAAGGGATCGAACAGTGCGGTGGTGATAAACCCCATATAGTCCCGGGGCAGCTTTGGCATCCTTTGTGGCTGCAGGCCAGCTCTTTCTTACTTGACCTCAAACTGACTCTTGAGTGGTCCATGATTAATTTATTTAAGATTTAAGAACAAGAACTAGAAATTACACAGTTCTACTCCACAGATTTTTGCTTTGCCTCTAGCAAATTAATCAAATGAGAGTCTAATTTGTTTTAGATTAAATGAATTCCCTCTGTTTGCTGTGTTAATCCCCAGCTGAACAGCCTTTTTATAATTTCCACTCCCTTGAAGCATTGTACTGTAACTTATTTAACTCTACAACTGAATTTATTAGAGGTGTTGCAGTAAAACTTTGTAACTGGAGGGCAAGCAGAATTTGGCATAGGTACTTGGTGGGGTGTGGATGTTGCCAAAATACCTCAAAGCTTTTTTTTTTTTTTGGGCCAGAGCTCTTGCTTTGTACCCACTCCCTAAAATATTTGATGTGCTGCCACTCAGCTACAGCTAACCACTTGTTTTTAGTGGTTTGCTGTAAGCTCCACATGACAATCTGTTGTAGCCTCCAAGGAGACTCTTGTAAACCTGATGAAACAGGAGATCTCCGGTGGTCCTTCCCCTACATGGTTAAATACAATTGGTTGCTCACATGTGTTTCTGTTCTGCCCGAAGTTCACCTTTTTTATGGACCTTCCTTCTGCCAGAGCTCAGTAGAAGTCAGTGAAATAAGAAATTACATTTTAACCAGCTTTTCATGTTTCTTTCTCTCTTTTGGCGCACAGCTGAGAGCTCAGTCGAGCGGTTCATAACTGAATTATACCTGTCTTTCCACAAGCATTAAAGAGTTAATTGTTCCAGCTGGAACATAATGGATTCTGCTTTATTATGTACTTCAAGGATGAGCCTTCTCTTCATATTTTTCACCCAAGAAAATAAGCCTTGCATATATATAAGTGTATATGTATGTAACAGAAATATTGCATTAATTCCAGTCTTCTTTGTAACCGAGAAGGATTGGATTTAAACTAAAGAAAAATATTTCTAACTTATGGCTTTCACAATGTCAAACAAACTGCTCTTGTAGCCCCGCTCAAGTGTATGGACACCACTGATGTAAAAATGCAAAATTTCCCTCTGTAATATCAGCCATGGTGCTCAAAACTCATGAGTTTCTTCCACTCCAATTTCTGATGCTGCCTTAAAAAGCATAAGGCATAAAAACATGCTGGAGGTTTTCTTAGTATTTGCTTTCCTACTTGGTGTGTATTTTCTTAACCTCTGTAGTTCATCACAGATCACATTTTCATCGTTTTCTCTAGAAAAGCTGTTCCCTTTTTGATGAAAACTTAAGTTCTCTTGTATTTTCGTGATTCAAAGATATCACGAAACTTTGAAATTTTTGTAAAATTTGTGACAAAACTTTATTATTTTTTAGCACTGGAACGGGGAGCTGAGGGTCAAGTTTCTGTTGCCTCTGGTGAGCACAATACTGCCCAAAAAGCATAGGAGGAGCAGGCTGGGGCACATGGCTTTGCCTTAGGACTTAAATTTATAGGCTTGTTTGTCAGCTTCATTTTTAATATTCCAAACAGATTTCTTTTGAAGTAGGACTTTCAGCCCATCCTAGTCTCCTTTTTCCAAAGGACACAGTTCTGTTCATTTCTGAACATTTAGCCTATATCTTGTTTTATTCATTTCTTCCTCCCATCTTTATTTTCCTTAAACTTGTAACATTACCGTTAAGTATTGTAAAATATTATATTTCCACGTGATTGGAGAGAAGTGCCTAGTGGCAATTGTGGCTGAAAGACAGCCAAGCTTAGTATGTTAGATAATTTTAATATACTTCCCCTATAATACTTTGCTGCCTGTTGCTAGATCAACTCACAGGGATTTAAAATAAGTTTGATCTGATGTTTTAGATTTTAGTGAACAGGGAGCCAGGTCATCTGTTGACAAAAGTGCCCTTGCTTGTCTCCACTTCCTTTTTTGAACGCCACAAGCACTCTCCAAAATTAGGAGATTAATGAATAATTATGAAGTATTCACAGAATCACAGAATGTTAGGGATCGGAAGGGCCCTCAAAAGATCATCCAGTCCAGTCCCCCGCTGGAGCAGGAACACCCAGATGAGGTTACACAGGAAGGCGTCCAGGTGGGTTTGAATGTCTCCAGAGAAGGAGACTCCACAGCCTCCCTGGGCAGCCTGTTCCACTGTTCCATCACCCTCACTGAGAANAATCATCTTTGTGGCTCTACAAAAAGAGCTTAAAAAAAAAATCATCCCTAGCAAGCACAGCATGCAGTGTTGCAAATATTAAAAAGTATATACATATTTTAAAAGTATACAATTGTGTATATAAATATATAAATATGTAAATTTTATATATATGTATATAAAACATATGTATGTGTATATATATATATAAAAGTCGAAAGAAATGGAAACATGACTATAAATACATGGCCAGAGGGCGATGCCGTTGGGCTAAGCGTGAAAAACCAAACAACTGGAGAAGAGGCTGGCAGCCCAGGAGGAGCATCTCGGAGATGTGGTGTAGGATGAACCTGCACGATTTAAGCACGGCCATGCTGCATACATCAGATATAGATCAGATAAGCCAGGTTACAGCTCCTGAGAGACAAAGGAGGCGATTGTGTTACACCCCGATAGCAGGAGCAGGCAGGAAGCAAAGGGCTCTGGAGCTGATATCTCCTCTTGTGCAGCATTTTATCTTTTGTGCAAGAGGGGAAGATTTTTCCTGAGTAGTTCACTGCTGGGATGAGCAGCTCAGTTGTTGACTGTTTACAGTTTATTAGTCTTTGTCACGTTTTGTCGGGTGACCTTGTCTTCAGATAACATTTGGTACAATTGTGAGGGTTTATTTGGTTTGTTTTTTTAAAGGATTCTTTCAGCCTTCAAAATGAGGATGTGCTTGTTTTGCCTAATGAGTGTCCACTGGTTCCTCCATTTTTTAAAGTGCACTTCTGAATTTTGGGTCTAGCTTAAGATATGGACAGGACTGCCTCTGGCAGTGTGCAAAGTATGTGTTACCCGGGGAAGAACATGAGTTTTGAGCTGCTTTATCAAAAGTGCTGTCAGAATAAAGAGTGACATTCTGATAAATTATGCATTTCATAGACTCCTTTGCTTCTTCAAGGCAACTTCTCCCTCAGACTTCCGTGTGTGGCACCTTGCAGGTTGGAAGGAGCAGGTCACGTTTGTTGCTAGATGTACACTCAAATCGTTTAGACTTTGTTGAGCCTGGCTGAGGACCATATCTTTATTTTACCTTTGAAGTGAAGGCTCTGTTGTGGCCTGAGTTAGGTGCGGCACCAGTGAGCCCAGTCTAATGACACAGTGCAGCCTGTTCACACGCAGTGAGCCTGTGAATGACAAATGTCTAATCGAGCACAGGCCTCACTCCATCAGGTGTGTTTGTCTGCTTTAAGCATCCTTTTCCACTGCTGCCCATTCAGTGTTCCCTTCTGATGAACCCCTTGATTGGTTTTTGAGCTTCTGTTTCCTTCTCCCCTTGTGCTAAGGAAAGGTCTGGATGGAGAGGTTGCAAGTGAGCGAGCTTCCTCAGCATCCCGTGCTGGAAGGGTGGCACAAGGTGGTGAGCAGCCACTGAAGCTCCCCAAGGTGCTGAGTCTGTCTCCCACCACTGCAATGCGAATGAAAGCCCAGGAGGACACGGGTTTTGGGGACCAGGGATTGCCATCAGTCCCTGGCAGCGTTTCTCACAGCGTGGAGGCAGGCTCACCCCCCGCTTCTTCTCGGAAACACAGCAAAGGCAACATGGTTCCCCATCATAGCGGTGGCTGCGAATCACCACTTGGGAAGCCGTATCCAAGGTCCTCTCCAAAGAGAGCCCTGCGGGGGCTTCCCCCTACGTGAAATGGTGCTTGTGGGAGGGGAACCAGGTCTCCTCTGCTCCCTCTGGGAAATGGGGAAGCAGGAGAGAGGCAGCCTGGGCTGTGCTGCTCTCACGGCACCAAGCCTGACAGTGTTCAAGAAGAGACTGGACAATGCCCTCAGACACATGGTGTGAACTGTGGGGTTGTCATATGCAGGGACAGGAGTTGGACTTGATGATCCTTGTGCATCCCTTCCAACTCAGGACATGGTATGATTCCCTGGTGCAGAGGCTTGTGCTGGTAGAGAGTCAGGGCTCTCGCCTTCCCTGACTCAGCAGAAAGAGGAGTTGTGTTGGTAGAAAGAGGCTGAACACACAAACAAAAGCATATCCTTTTTATGAAAAAAAAAAAAAAAAAGAGTCATGTGTGTATTTCTTCTGCTGATGCCAGCCTTTTCCTTTGCTGCTGGAAGGAAGCGGAGAGAAATTAGGCTTCCGACAAAATGCATTTGTGATTATTAGCGCTTTACTGCTTGCTAGATGGTGAAGTTGAGAACAAAAGGACTTAAATGGCTTTTATTTTTCTCGTCTGTTTGAGAGTCTCAGTTCTGTTACCCATTTTATAATCAGTTCTTTCCTCTTCAGGCCTAGCTAGTGCCCGTGGGAGGTGGTGGGTGGACAGACAGCCATCCCCTCTGACTCCTCTCTGGTTACTTGGCATAGCTACACATAGCATTTTGTGCAGAGGGCCCAGCTGGTGCGTGTATAACCTGAGCCTGACCACCCACACAGTGCAGGCAAAGGGTTGGAGTGAGTGCCATGGTCTGGGTGAGCCTGCCCAAGCAGCACACTGGTGACAGTCGTGTCCATCATTGTGATGGGGGACGTGTCTGCTCTGGTCTATACTTCGGTGGCCAAGCAGGCCCCAAGATAGCTGCCAGGTGATAAAGCATTTGTAGCCCGGATTGTTGCTGGTGATACTGGTTTGGGGTGAAGGCTACGAACTGCTTTTTCTACCCAGGGACAGAGGTGGGATATGAGCAATGGAGGGGAAAATCAGTAACATGCCTTACAAACTCATTAAACTTTCAAGTACATTAATTTAAGAACATGCACCTATAAAAACATCTCATATTTTTCCAGTGGTAGTAGTAATCTGTTCCTCTGTCTTTCTTTCTCCAGACGATTTTGCAGAGGAGGAGGAGGTGCAGTCCTTTGGCTACAAGAGGTTTGGTAAGTGGCAACAGCTCTTTCAGCTTGCTATTGCATAGTGCTTTGGGTAAGTTGAACACTTGCTATGAAAATCTCTCTTGCTGGCAGCATCAAAACGTACAGGTACAGTCCCTTTATCCACTTCGGTCTAATATCTGCCCAGAGAAAGGTGTGATTTTTAGACTTGGTTTATTTTCTTGGCAGATTTAATGCTTCAGAAAGAGCCCCGATCAGAAACAAGGAGTAGTTGATTTCATTATCTGGTCATTTTCATTATTAGGCCATATTCATTATTAAAATGAAGCCCATACCTCAACAGAAATGAATGTGCTAACTGTAAAAATGGGTCCATGCCTCTTACATGTCCTTTGTCCAGCTGGGCTTTCCTTTGGCCCACAGACTGATGTGCAGTGAGGTTTGTAGGTATTCCCAAGAGTGGAGGCATGGGACCTCCTGCAGACTCACAGAAGTTGTATTGACAGCTGAGCCAGGACATATGTCGTGCACTCCCCTCAAAAAAGAACAATTAATACAAGGTGGGTCACTTTCTTGCCTTTTTTTTTCTACTTTCTTTCCCTTTTTGATGTTTGTTCACTGAAAATGCCCTTCTCATGTGAAGAAGACAGCGCCACACATCTCTGCATGGAGCGCAGCAGCTTTCAGGCTCTTTTCAAGGCTCTTGTGCTCTCTTTCCCTCAGGGAAGGGTTTCAGCCTCTGCAGCTGATAGCTTTGCATGGGGCAGGCTGACTGCTGTCCCTCCAGCCATGAGGAAGTGACAGGGTGGCCTCAGAGCTCCCACAGCGCCGACTCTGTCTTGGAGTAGCTAAACGGGTTCATCATCCAAGCCACTAGCTGCCTTTTCAACTGTAAGCCATCAGGATAAAAGTTCACCTTGTTTTTTTCTCTCCTGGGAAAGTGGCTGAAACAAGAGTCACCTTCAACAACCCCACTTGGCAAACGGATAGGAAAGTCAGGCTGAAAATAAAAAATAAGTCAACAATTCCTTCCATCCCAAAAGGAGGAGGGGGAGCAGCGTAAGGAGATGCAGCGTTCGGGGGGTGGGGATCACATTCGCATGACCTCTTCTACCCCCTGAACTACTCCACCGCTCCCTGCTGTTGAGCTTTATTTTGGATAGGTCAGCCAGCCACAGAGCCAGCATCTGTGGCTTGGAAAGTCTTGCCACACGGCTGCACATAGGGTTTTTTCCTACTCTTTTTTTTTTTTTTTTCCCCTTTTCTGGATTAGGCCCTGGAATAGCAAAAAAGAAAAAAAATCTTGAGAAATGGGAAGAAATGCTAAGTCTTCATTTCTGCCACCTCCAGATGAATAAAAAATATTAAGATTTATTAACACCTATAGAAATAGCTTCCCTCTGTGGTGTTCCCTACCTAGCTATCTCTGGTCAGTATGCTCTTGCAGTGAACTGCAAAAAGCTTTAGCAAAGAGTGAGTACCCCACTGTCACTACTATCCCAACAGTAAGCGCAATGTTGTCACACGATGGGATTTTGCGTGTTAACTTGCTTTAATTTCTCTCCTTCTCCTGGGTAATGTGGTGCTACCAATGTGAGTCATGTCTCCCCTTAAAAATGCAACTTTTATCTGAGGTTTTTCAGAAATGCTTGTGCTGTTGTGCTTCGTGGGGTGGTGAGGAGGGAGGAGAGGGCCAGCAGTTTGGTGGTGGCAGGAGGAGGAGATTTTCACCACAAAATGAGGAGGCAGTGTAGTTCTGCCCTTAGGAAACAACCATGCTGCTTCATGAAAACATCGGTGTGGTGAGGGAGGTGTCCCAGATGTCTGTAATACTTGAGAGTTAAACTCCAAATCATCCCAAACCCTTCCTTGCTTTGCAAGAGCCTCATCAAAAGGGGGAATGGGACCATGAAGCCATAGCAACGGCACTGGTGAGAGTTGTGGAATTCAGTAGTGTCCTGATCCCAGAAGCCTTCTATGTCTGCATCACTTTTAAGCCCAAACTTCCTCCCATACCCCTTTCCTCATCTTTGGGGAAGCACAAAGAGGAGCTGGGCTGACCTGGTTTCCATACGTTCCTTCACCAGCACGCGTGCTGTTTGTGGCTTTTGTGAACCCCTAAAGGGCTTATTTCCCCTCCTTCAGAAAACCCGACTCAGTGTGTTCCCATTTCCACAGTCCTTGCTGCATTTCCAGGCAGCCTCTGAGCAACCTCTGGAGGGAGCGGGAGCCACGTGTCTTCAGCAGCACTGGCTACTTCACCTGGCAGCAGGCTTCTCTGTAAGTAAGGTGACATGCACGTCGTTGAAAAACCACAAATTCACTGGCCAACCAGGCTGGCCTCTCCAGTGAAGCACCAGAGGTTGCTCTTGAGGCTGAAATGCAGTTCAAGCTCCTGCCTGACCAGCAGGAAATGTTATGCCTGCTGACCCAGCTGGTGGTCCCTCTTTGCCCTGTGAGAGAAGGCAATAGGGGGGAAGCCCGAGGTGAGAACCGAGTTTTGCTATACAAAGCCTTGATGAAAGGTCGTTTTGAGAGGACTCTTGTCCTCTTGTCCTGTCTGCTGGCTGGTGCTATAGAGCTCCCAGCACTGTTCATGTACAGCCTGCTGGTGTGGGCAACGATAACAGCAGCAGTGGGGTTTTTGTTTCAGGAGCCATGGTGTAAGAGCAGTTGTGTTAATATATTGTGCCCAGAGTAGTCCCTGTGTGCCCTGTTGACATGAGACATGGTAGGAGGACCATGACTGAAGTGCCTTTGACTCCATCATTTGGAAGTGGGAGTCTTTGTTTGGAGTAAAACGTGCTAAAGCACGACTGGTTTGTAAAAAACATGGCTTGTGGTGAGTCACTGCTGGCAGCTGGGAACATGTGTTGGTCAGCACTTGGCAGGCAAACCTTGACAGAACTGCTTTCCTAGAGTTCAGCTGAAGAGTTTATTATTAGTTTCCTTGTTGCTGGAGCCTGTAGTTTGGTTCAAGGAAGGAAGAGATCTGCGGAGGGAGGGAAGGAGTCTTTCTCCAACAATTCTCATTTTGGGGAAGAAGCTTTTGAAAAGAGGACTGAATACGTGCTTTCCTACACCACTTCCCCTTTTTCTGAATCTTTCTGTCTCTCCTCCTCAGATAAGCTAATTTCAGAGAATTTATCATGCTACTTTATTTTTTAGCCAGCAGAACATTAACCAGTCATATTAAGCCAAACACACTAAGTGTATCACACTAACATATTAAATAACAATGAATACAGATGCAGAGAAGTCCCAGATGCTAGAAAAATACACACCGGCATTTTTTCTCTTTTGAGCTTGGGACAAATTTGCTGCAGGGGATCAGGAAGACTGAGGAAAGAGATCTTTCCAGCTGACTGATGCTGTTTACTTCATCTCAGTGGATGCTACAGATGTGCAGAGACGCTGCCAGAATTGTGATGCTCAGCTGCAATGCTTTCAGATCGCTGCAGTGAGAAAGCATGTGAGGAAGTGTGTTTCTTATCACCGTTACTTCATCATCAGTCACTGCTCAGGCTGCTTTGAAGTTATCTGCTCCAGATAACAAGCTATGCCTCTCCACTGGTTTTCCTCTACTGGATTGCCACTGATGTTAACTCTTTCGTCAATCAGTGTCATTGGTTTGCACTACTGCACACACATCCCACTTTGGGAAAGAATGAATGAGAAAAAAGCAAAACTTGCTTTTCAATATTACACAGTTTTGGGATGCTAAATACCAGCCTTGAGAGCTCACACTAGTTTCTAGGTGGTAGATAGCAGGATGAGATCTCTTCACCACAGGGTTTTGACTCTTTCCTCTGAGATTTGGGCTCCAGGTGTAGCCGCAGGCAAAGGGATTGAAGGGAACTAATGGATTCTGAGGTGGCAGTTTTGATCTTCTGAACTTGTGGCAGTCCTAGGTAATAGATACAGAGAGCATGGTGAATTTTGTTTCTTTATGTTAACGTTCTAGAACTTAAAACCTGCACTTTACTGAATAGTGTGTTTAATGTAAGAATTTCAATGTGAAGTTATTCATTGCGTAGTTTGAAGCTACAGCACAATACAGAACAGCTGAAAGCAAAGGGGATGGTCTTTGAAAGGTTGCCAAACACATTTGTAATGTTTTAGAAAACAATCTTCCAATAAATGAGCTGAAAGCCCTGCTGATGAAGAGAAACCTCCCAAGGAATCAAAAGATAGGACCAGTACACTACAGATAAGGAGGAGACTAAACAGCTTGTGTAGGATAATTACCCTTTGCCCTTGGCAAACACAGCCAGAATTGGAGGCTGTAAGCCTGTCCGCCATAGTACAGCCTGTCTCGGTCACCCCTCTGCTCTGGATCATGAGTCAGGATCCTCCCCACCTTCACCTTCCCACTGCCACGGGGCTGAGACATTGATAGGGGATGGTCCCTGATGTCCCCAGGTATCTCCAGTGCGCACCAAGGCACTGGTCCTCCAGCCTTCCCCACACCATGTAGGTCAACAACTGACAGGAGGGGGAGGGATAAAAGTTACTTTGGGGACCTCTCAAGTAAGGTAGGTACTTTTTTAGGTCTCTCCCATAGGGTATGCAAGAGATGACTGGGTCAGGATGTCTCTTCTGTGCGCTTTTGAACAACCTAGCTCCTGAGCATGATTCCAGGTGTAAGGATTACACCTAAGAGTTTCTGGGCCAAAAATGGACAAATCATCCTGCCATGCAGCAATGAAATCTGCTATGCTAAAAGGAGGTGGGGGAAAAAAAACACTGGTTTCAAAACATATTTGGAAAATATTATTTTTTTTCCCCCTGATAAGTGTTTTGGTAGCAGTTGAACTTGATACATTTAATAACTGTTTTCCTCACTATATATCATTTGTAGTATTTTATGCAGCGAGAAGCTATATATTTTGTCTCCACCTTTGATAGGCTGCAACTGGGGAGTTTTAGGAGTGTAACAATTGATAAAAGCTTTCTGAATGGTTTACAGTGAAGAATGAAACCTTTGAGGTAGAAAAGGGTTTAAAAAATACTTTTTTTTTTTTTTCCCCATAAATAACAATTCAAACATGATCATGGTAAACTCTTCTTAAAACCCATGGCCTGGAATTTTGTGATAGTTTACGAATAGTGTTTATTGATTAACACTGCAAAGAGAGAATAATTTTAGTCCTTATCTCTGGACAAATCCAGGCCGTTGTTCACATCTATAATAACACACACACAAAAAATGTCTGGCATCAGTCTGGTGTTGTGCTATATCCACACAAACTTTAAGCCCCTAACTAAGAAAAAAAGAAAAAAGAAAAAAAAAAAATCTAAGCTTTAGAAATTTGTCAACTTTTCTTTATGGTCTGTAAATGACCAGTGAGGGATTTCAGATGCCACAAGCCACATCCCTCCCTGGGCATTCTTTCACATGTATGCCTGCAGCATGCAATTGTACAGCTTAATAAAAAGTCACGGGGTCACCAATACTCACAAAGCCAGGGGAAATTCAGGCATATTGCTTCCAGTTCACTGGCCTGGTCATATTTATCAGATGAGGATTTTGTCCGCCGGCATCCTGGGGTAATTAAATCCACACTGAATGGCAGTGCCCGTGTGGCTGTTCATTTTAGGCTGAGAAATTTCATTTGGAGTGACTCTTTTAATTGCAGTGGTCAGTAAGGTGGAAGGGGACCAAGCCAGTCCCCTCCTGAGGTGACCCCTGAGCAGTGGAGATTGCCAAGCACCTTCAGGGTTTGTGTTGGGGCTTCAGTCCCATGCATCATGGGCTGCATGTGGAGGGACTGCCTATGTAAGGGTTTGTCTTTCTTATTTTCCAGTACATATTCAGAGTACTGAGGCAATTGGCAGGGAACTGAAGTCTTAATAAATAAATAAACACTGACGTGTGTGCAGTTGTTGCCATTGCAGGGGAACGTCAAGGTGCTCACAAGCTGTCAAGGTGCCTGCATGCCACCCTCTGTGTCCCTCCTCTGTCAGTAGCTTCTGTCTCTTGTGATGTAAAAGGCATGGGTGATAAGTGGATTATTACTGATACATCCAAACCACAGATTTAAAACCACCGGTCTTCCTAAAGGTGGAAAATAGTTGGTGCACCCTGATAAATCCGTCAATGTCGGCAGTAATAGCGAGATCCCAAAAGTTAACGGATCTGTGTGTCCTGTGCTAACTCAGGAGCTGTAAGAGCCCTTCACCTCTGTGAGTTTGGAGCTGCCCTTCTCCAACCTGTCCTGCTGTGCCTGGCTAAAGGCACTTTTCCTTCTAATCCAAACCCAGAAAGAGGCCTCTTAGCAGTGCTGTGCGGACTAAAGTCATTCCAGCTGTGTGCTCTTATGTAGGCAATCTATTTTCTCTTAGTTACGGGTTTTTGCTATCTAGTACAATTAAAATTCTTGACATGTTTTTTCATATATTGCATTTGCACGCTTGGAGCAATACCTGTTTGACCAATCTCAGTCTTTTATAGCAGTGCATTGAAAGGTGGTATGGTCACCATTATGTGTAGATTTCATAGCTCTCTTTTTCATTAGAGCTATAAAATAGGTGTGTGGGCTGAACAGTGCGTTGTATTTACTAATGGAACGAAAATTGTTGGCCACACTGTGAGCAATATCTGGGGATTTTGTATTTATTTCCCTGTACAGAAGCTGCACAAATAATAATGTTTGGTAAGGTCAGCTTGTTGCTAAAACACCTAAGCTGCCTTATGGGCTGTTCGACTTCATAACAACATTACCTGTGAAACTGATGTCTTGGAAGGAAACTTAAGTGTTGTATTTTCCGCAGCTGTTACCATTATGTTTCCATGCAAAGAAGTAACACAGGAAAACTGTGGGAGAAATGAAAATTTCAGATAAGAAGCCATCAAAAGAAGGAAGCAAAAATAGTTGGAAATACCTGGCAGCAGACTCTCCCTCACTGCTGTGAGATTGTGGCACACATCAGCATTACTCCTGAGCTCCTCTTAACCTTTATTCAGAATACACGTCTGCATCTGTAGCCAGCTGCTACTATACTCTGCTCTTTACTGCATGCTGTTAACTACAAGGCTGCGAGTCCTCAAATGTGTCTAACTGATCTTTGACATTTCTGTACCCACTTTGGAGTCATTCCCCATCAGAAAGCACCTGTGCTGTGCTTACTGCCAGCAACAAACTGGCGTCTTGTGAGAAAGGGGGTGCTATTTTCCCTTGAGATTATATTGTTAGATGTATCTAAAAACATACACAAATAAAACACATATTTGTCAGGTGCTGCTTACGTTGGTATCCTAGATTCCTTGTATTTCTTGGTAGTTTCCTCAAAACATCCCTGACCTCTAACACCGATGTTAAGTGACATGGCAGAGGCGTCATCCAGTGACCTGATTCTGCAGGGCACTGAGCCCTTTGCAAATGCTGCTCAGCATCCCATCGTGCCAGATCCTCAAAGTGCAGTCTGCACGAAGCAGTGCTGCTGCCATTACTTTGTCAGCAAATTTTTTAACAACAAGTATGCTAATAGCCAAGAGCTGCATGTTTTAATTAGCAGCTACAAAGATAAGTAGTTAGTACAAGTCAGCTTGACAGATGTGTTAATAGACACCTGTGCTACCTCATACAATACGCTCCTCGCTGTCAGATTAGGAAATCTCTCCTCCTTTGTCTGCCTTGCTCAAAAGCCCCTGTAGTCATTCCTGTTTGCTACAGTTAAAGGAGCAGCCGTGTCTCCTGCTGTCCACTCCAGCAACATCCCAGAGAAGGGGAAAGATCAGATTCAATTGTTAGTGTGGTGTTTTGTCTGCTGAACTCTCAGAAGCATTAGAACAAAAGTGCCAAGATGTTTTGACATAGGATGTCATTTAATATTACATCGAGATTTCCCTCCTTTGTGTGGCTGGAGCCACTGCAAGAGAGGTGAGAAACTTCACCAGCTTGGCCCAGACCCAAACCTGGACATGCACCTGGACCTAGACCCAGACCCAGCGGTCTCTGCTGTCCCCCACCATCACACTCAGCAGCCCTGCGCCCAACCGGTGTGCTGGGACAGGTGACACCACGAATGCAGTACATCATGTTGTGGTACTTGGCAAATTTCTTGATGATTTTCAGAGAGAAAATTTTACATCTGAAGATAGACTTCCATGTGAAATCTGAATGTAAGTCTTAGCGTTGTATTAGTTTCACCTGCTTTCAGGGAGCTTAGACATCTACCTCTCTAAAGACACCCATCCTTAAAATGGCAGTAGCGAGGAGAGGCTGATGCTGCGTGAAGGGGCTTCCATGCTGAGTGAGAGCTTTGCTTATAGTCATTTTGAGGACTACATATATAGTCATTTTGAGTTACTACATACAGATCTTCAACTCCAGATCTCTGTATTAGGTCCTATATAAATGCTGGGGAAGGCATGTAAATGCCTAAAGAAACCTGTGAGAGAGAATGCTAACAGAGATAGGGCAAATAAAGAATCTACAAGTATTTTAGGCTCGTTTTGCCTGTTGCAGACACTAACAAGGGACAGTATGTTGTTTTGCTGAGTCAAAACCAATTCAAACTCCACTGTTCTGCAGTACAACAGATTAGCCAAAGGAAAGCTGGAATAAGATTTTATACAGTCTCGATTAACCTTCCGCATATGAGTAAACCTAAGTGAAGCAGCCAGGGAGCTGGGAAATTTCCATTTGTCCTGTTTCAGCCTGGGTTAAGTGAGTGGGCTGCGACTCTGGAAAGTGAGGGGGTCGGGAGGGAGGCGTGAGCAGGAAGGAGCCTCGTTCTGTGCCTGGAGCCGGCATGGACAAGTGTTGCGCAATGAGTGCGTGGAGAGGTTTGTGTCCTGAAGATAACTCTTCAGCCCAGTCAGGAATGCATCTGGAAAATCTACCCAGCCAGAGAGAGAGATTGATGCCCTAAGTAAATAAAAAGTGAATGTGTTTTTTTGTGTTTCAGCGTGTGACTCTTAATGGAGGCAGCTGGAGGTTTTGTGGGTGACTGAGTGCAAGACACCAGGACCCACTTCTCTTCAGCTCAGCTAATGCTCATTAGGAGATTTTTGTGTTAGAAGTCTTGTGCAGACATTCAGGCCAATGTAACAGGACTTTGTAGCATCTTTTCTTACAGCTGTTTCATAATGCTACAGATTCATGGCAGATAGAATCATAGAATTACAGAATCACAAAATGGTTTGGGTTGGAAGGGACCTTGAAGATCATCTAGTTCCAACCCCCCCTGCTTTGGCCAGAGACACCTTCCACTAGACCAGGGTGCTCAAAGCCCCATCCAACTTGGCCTTGAACACTTCCAGTGATGGAGCATCCACAGCTGCTCTAACAACCTGTTGCAGTGCCTCACCACCCTCACAGTAAAGAGTTTCTTCCTAATATCTCATCTAAATCTACTCTCTGTCAGTTTAAAACCGTTGGCCCTCACCCTATCACTACACTCCCTGATAAAGAGTCCCTCCCCACCTTTGGCTGCTATAATGTCTGCCCAGAGCCTTCTCTTCTCCAGGCTGAACAACCCCAACTCTCTCAGCCTGTCCTCACAGCAGAGCTGTTCCAGCCCTCTGATCATTTTTGTGGCCTCCTCTGGCCCCTCTCCAACAGCTCCATGTCTTTCCTGTACTGAGGGCTTCAGAGCTGGACACAGAACTCCAGGTGGGGTCTCACCAGAGCAGAGCAGAGGGGCAGAACCACCTCCCTCAACCTGCTGGTCATGATGCTTTTGATGCCGCCCAGAATACGACTGGTTTTCTTTTAAGGATGTCTAGGCACGAGGGTCTGCTTAACAGAGTTTCACTGCATTTCTTTCAAAACCTGAAATTTTAAAAGTTTGGAAGTGCTTATTGATTTACTTTAATAACATGTTTCTGTGTGCTTGTTACCAAGGTCTTGTCCAGCAACATGGATAATTCTACCGAGTTTTATATTTTGGATTAGCCCAGGACTTGTTAAGGACAATGTACCCTACATTCAGTAGCACTTAATGGCAGAAAAAAGATACTTGTCTTCTGTATTTTGCTAAGAGGTTAGGGTATGATTTCAGACCATCTGTGTATGTAGTGACAACTGGTAACTGAAAGATTCCTTACATACATTTCTGCTTTATCATATAATGGAGGACAATCTGGTTACAAAAAATAATAATACATAGAGCCAAAGGATATTTTTCTTCCTTCCTCCCTTCTCCCTAGAGGTTAATTGCTTCAAGTGGAAATATGGCATATAATACCTCACGTAACTGATGATTTCATTTTAAATCTGACCTGTAAGACTCAACTTTGGGGTGGGAGAGCTCCTGTCCTTTAACATTTTAAATGGTCTGAAGCCAGAATAATCTGCACACCTGCTGTCAAGGTTTCAACATAATGTCTGTGCACAACTACATCCACTTGTCCCCAGAAGTTATTGCATGCCACCGCTTGTGTGTGCAGGTGTTTGTATTTAAACCTGTGTGCTCCGGTTCATATGAATACATCCAAATTGCATTTGGGTCAGTGTGTTGGACTACGTAACAGCACGACTTCAAATATACAAAAAACAGACACATGAACATCTAGATTGCATGTAGGTTCCATCTGGAAATTTGTACTTTAAATGCGTTCCCCAGCATATTATTCCCTGGGTCTGGAAAGCCAAAAATCTGAGGTGGTTCTTGCCCTCACCCTGTTCCAAGACTCCAGTCACAAGTCATCTTGCTCCCCTAAACAGTGACGTTTCCCTGAAACAAGCCAACTAATCATTGCTCCATAACTTGTCTCCTTAGGAAAACAGGTTTCTGCTTGATTAATGATACTGCTTGTTTAACCTCTTACAAATTTATAAAAATGACCATATGCATATTTCAGTATTAGGCAAAATTTCCTTACTAAAAGTGCCTTGCAGAAAGCAGGAGAGGCAGGGACTGGAGAATAGGCAGAGTGGATCAGTTTTAAGGGGAAGCAAACAAACCAGCATCTGGTTCTTCTGATCATTGCAGAGGAGCTGAAAAAGCTTTCCAAAATATTGAAAACTTTAAAATTGGTGCCTTTTTAAATAGTTGGTCACAGTTAATTAAAATAAGAGAAAACTTTGTGGTGTCAAAGTAATGAGTTTGGTGTGTGTGAGGGGCAGAACAAACTGAAATACTGCTGGAAGAGGAGAATTACATGTCTTTACTGCCTCTCTTTTGGGTCATCAAACAGAACCAAAGTAAAGATCGTTTTTCAGAGGGCTGTAATTCAACCTCTCTTTGCCCCATCCCTGCCAGTCTTTCCTTTGTCGCAGGTCAGACACATTTCTTCTGCAGCATCCAAAAAGGTATGTGAAGCCACACCTGTGGAAGATCCCTCTGCTTTGTGCCATGTTCACAGTTCAAGTTTTAGTTCAGGCTGCCCAGGGAGGTTGTGGAGTCTCCTTCTCTGGAGACATTCAAACCCTGCCTGGACGCCTTCCTGTGTAACCTCATCTAGGTGTTCCTGCTCCGGTGGGGGGATTGGACTGGATGATCTTTCGAGGTCCCTTCCAATCCCTAACATTCTATGATTCTGTGAAGAAAACAATGTGTTTTGTGGAGATGCCGGTCTGTGGTACCATAAAGGAACCCCGTGTTTTGCTTTTTCTTTTCAAGAAGTAGCAGGAGCAAAGCAGAGGTGGCTCTAGTCCCTTTTCTGTTTACCTGGGACTCTGCTCCTTATTCCCCCCATTCTCTTTGCCCATATGGGTTAAGTCTGGAGTAGTCCAGCAGAAGGTAAAAAGCACATCTCAGCCTCAGGCTGAGTACTGAGCTCTCCAAGAGGACACAGCAGGGAAATTTGGTGGCTGCAGGACGTCTGCCATTGTCAGAGAGCAATCTGCACCCCGTAAACCCCATAAACTTCACAGCTCGCCTCTTGCTTCAACAAACCTTGACTGTGGGCCAGGAAGAGACGAAGAGACGGCACAAGTTCTAACCCCGCTGCCCAGCCTGCTACCACCATGCACCCTGATGCACAGGGTGGGAGGGTGTCAGCTGGGGCCCACCGTTGCAGCAATAGCCACATCTGCTCCTCTGCTGCAGAACTGACTCCTGAGAAACTCGTATTCTTGGCAAGCTGCTTTGTGAAATACAGCATGGTGGGGCTGGTTTTATTCTCAGTCTATGCAAGAGGTTACTGTGAGTAGTGCTTTAATACAGAGAAATGGAGCTGTATTCTCCACAACAAGCCCTTTTTATTATGCTTGGTTTGAATATCAATTGAGCCTCTAATCATGTCTCCAACGGAAAGAAGATCCCTTGTGAAAGCCTTTCAATTGCTGCAGAGAATGAATTCTCACATGCATGAAACCAGATTACCAAAAAAACACTCACAAAATAACCATAAGAGCTACCAAGAATATGTATTTATGCAAGTTGGCCTAGAAGAGACTAAGTGGAAGTGTCTTTGTAAAAGGAAGCAGAAGAGCTGACTGTGAAATTAAACAGCATCTTACGTCAAATACTTAGGTCATTGTAGTCCTCTTCGTTTTGAGCTTGCTGATTGTGCTGATGTGGCACTATAATAATTTTATTTTATTTCTCCCCCTCTGGGAGGTTCCTAAAACAGTGTTTTAGAAAGAAAAGTAAATAATCTGTAATGTCTTCTCAGTTGTTCTTCTGGGAAGACTTGTGGTGAGTTAAAAGAAAATACTCAGTGAAGCTGTGAATGGGAGACATTTCCAGGGTGGGTGTGTTTTGAGGTTTGTTTGGGTTTTTATGCTACTCTACTCCTATGTCTTTTTTATTTTTAATAGTTTTCATATGCTTTTAATACAGTGGAAACTGAATTAAGAAAGCCTCCCTATTCTACCAGTTGCAGGAGCTTTGCAAGGGTGGTGTGTTATAGGACTATCACCACTTTTGCAGATGTGCCCTTCAGACAGTTCTGCTGGAAGGGATCCGTGATCCCACTCCAGTCCTGCAGCCTTTACTTGGGCAAATTCACAGCAAGCATTTTTGGCAGGCAATTCTCTCTCCTTTTGCTATGGGAATCGTACATGAAATGGACTCGTAACCTCTCAGTGACTGAGGTTGAGGTTGCTACTTCAAGAATGTCCGAGCTCCCACTGGGAACTGAACGTAGTGCTGTGCTCATTACAGTCTAGTGAGAAATGTCCTCTTTTCACGAAACATCTTCATTTGGAGATCATGTAGCTTGCTCCTCTTCTCCTTCACAATGGGCAACACTTTGTGTCACAGGTAGGACTTGTTCCTAAAGCATTCTACCACAAAGTGAAAAACCAACACCTAAAAGCGGATCAGTACTTGGGTGGAATTGGTGATATGTTTCCACAACTTTCCTCAAGTTACTTTAAACAAAATACTCCCAGTCCTGCAGAGCTGATCTGTTTGATGAAAGACATTCCCTCTCCGATGGAGACATTGCATTAACTCAGCCACTGGAACACCGCAGCTGAGGGCACAACTGTTTTTTTGGCTCTGGAGTCAATAAAACTGCATGAGGTCAGCTGGGGTTTTCCTCCTGCCCTGTGCTGGAAGCAGCTAAAAAAGGAGAGCCAGGCTGCAAAGTGATGGAGACGTTTTGCAGCTGCAGGGAAGCTCAAGCCCCAGCGGCAGCCTGGCAAAACCAGGCAGAGCTGGCAGGGAACAGCAGGGAGAGGGTCGTCCCAAAGCTCAGCCTAAGGACTCCGTAATGAGAGTTTGACTACTATCATTTGGACGCCATTCAGCAGGGTTCATGTTTCCGAGCCCATTCATAGAAAGCGATGTAAAACCCTTTGGACTGCTCCGACTGGTGTCTGTTGGGACGGTTCCTGCACTGCCTTGCATTGCTTTTATTTAATGTTGCAGACTCAACTTCACCAGAGCAGAGCATGCCACGCGGGTGCATTTCAAGACAGGGTTAAAACCATCTGCAGCCTGGAAAACCGGCAGGGTCCCTGGAGAGGGTGTTAAACCCCTGGAGTGCTGATCTGTTTCCTGCCTTTGTTATGATTTCTGCCCTGTAACCCAATCTCCCCCACAAACCAGCCCCAGCCCAGCCCAGCTGTGTCAGCAGGGCACAGACCGCCGCCGCTCACGTCGGCACGGCCAGCCTCCAAAATCCCGGCCGAGGGTTTATTAATTTGCTGCTTAAGCTGTGCCAGGTCTGCCCTGAAATCGGTGGGCGCTTACTGCCTTCTCACATGTGCTTAGGAAAGGAGAACGAAGAGGAGGAGAGCAGGGGGTGAAGGAGGTGCTCACCAGTCAGCTGCAGTTATGTGCCTGTCTAGAAGGGATATATAGGGCTATAAACATAACTCATTGCTTTTTATATGGGTCCCCACACAGCCCTTTAGGAAAACCCCATAGAACATGTGTACGGCATTCAAGACTCTGGGTGGGGACTCTTTTTTCGTGTATGCCTCCAAAGCTTCTAAAAGGCGTCATGTTCTTAAAGAAAAATGAGCATTATCTGCATGCTTTGGCACATTTTTAGCACAGCACAGTCTGTGTAGTCTTGCAGAGGTGAATGAATAAAACGGCATGTGGTACAGTGGGAGCAGGGAGGGACAGCCATGCCACAACCGGCCACGGCTCGCACTCGGCACAGCCCCACGGTGCTTCACCTCCCACCCTGGGAGACAGCCAGGCCCTACGTGTACATCAGTTGCCCACCTCCAAGAAGGGCCACTGTCACCCTGGACCCTATCACTGTTCAACGTTCTGGTTAAGCAGAGCACCCAGGCTTGCTTCCCTTCCCCAGAAGTGGCAGCCCCGAGAGGAGGAGCGCTGCAAGGAAAAGCCCGTCTGCTGCCGCGATAAAGTCCCGTCAATCAGTGTGGGGAAGTGAATGGGGCAGTGATGGACGGCGTGGTCCTTCTCGCTCTGTGGGTACGGGCCCCACAGCAGAGGTGCTGCGTTGTGCCCAGGAGCCCTTGTGTGCAGGTGGGCAGCACAGTGATACACAGCAAGAAAATATCATTTTCTCATTTTGTTTGTTTTCTCCTCTTTCTTGCGAGACTGATGTGAGCTGCCCTGCCATCTGATCTGCTTTTGATCTTTTTCTAGCGTGGCCTGTGTGTTTTTTAAAGCATTTCGCTGCCAGCACTGACCACTACTAAGAGAGCAAAAAAGCAGTCAGCAGACTTCCCTGTTTAAAAATGCACTGGTTTAAAGCTTTGCAGATTACATTGCTTATTTTTCAACCAACTCATAAGGATCTTGCCAACAGATTTCCAGTAAACTAGACATTTAAGTCGAAGTGACTGCTTTGAAATATTTGAACAGTGGTGTGGGCAAGGTTTCAGTGAATGATGAGGTGGAGGGGAGGACACTCTGTAATTTGTCTGCAGCTCTGCCTGGTGCAGATGAGATACCCACAGCAGACCATCATTCTTTTTAGATTATGGTTTGTTATGAGGATTTGGGATTTTCCATGCTGATTTCCCAGGCCTTAGAATACTGATTATGCATTTCAGCTGTTATACAGCTGGCAAAGAAATGGTTTTTTCTGTGATTTCTTCCTTCAGGCTCCTTTTGAAATTCACGGGAGCCATCTATAACATCATTTGCTCATAATAATGTTATATGGCTTTTAGAAATATGAGGAGAGCAGATAATTTTCTGACTATTTCTCACAAATTACATTCCTAGGTCACAGACAAATCTCATGTAAACAGGTACAACTCCACTGAGTAAAGCAGCATTGTCCACACTGGTGTTGAAGTATGAAGTGACTTGACTATATTTGTGTCATCCCACTGTTATAAGACAGGAGATAAATTATACTTGTTTAAAATCCAGTACTGGATCTTCTTGCTGAGCAATGGTATTAAGAGTCTGTTTCCCTTTAGCTATCTAATAATTTGGTATTTTTTTAACGAAAAAAATACATAGACATTCCCACAGTCTCATTGTTGTATTATTATTTTTTAACGAAAAAAGGGATGTTGAATGTGGTCCTAGATGACTGGGTAATAAAAGAGCTAGCAGATAAACTTGGTTTTATATTTTGTGCTTCAAAATTATATCCATCTTCATCTCTATTTGGTCATATATACTATCTCAGTCTGTATATTTCTCTTATTGGGGAAAAGGTTATAAGAAACGAGCCAGGTAACTCAGAGCTTGCCACCTTGCAGCTCTGTTCTCTGACACTCTTTATTTCTTGCTGTGAGTCCAAGAGCCGTGTTAGTTACTTCTTGTTATACCCCAACTGACTTGCAAATATATAGCAAAGGAGAAACAGCAAGTACCAGGCTTATTATACTTCTGCCATTTTCATCAAAAAAGTGTCAATATTCTCTCAGCTCCCTTGAGGCAGGCCTCTGGCCTTATCTTGATTTTAGAAGAATGTTTGTTGCTGCCCCCTGGGCCATGTGCACATCCCTCAGTGGATGAGCTGCTGCAGCCGCATTCGCTCTCACATCCAAGCAGTAGCGTCCCTCTCACTCTGCAAGGGTACATAACACAAAAAAAGTGAAGAGTGGAGCAAAACAGGAACGCCAAGGCTTGCTTTTAACATGAAATGCGGTCATGGGCATCACCGGCCTCTGTGAATCGTGAGCTCATACCCATTCCCTCGATGGCATTTCCACAGCGCCGTGAAGAGACGGAAGCACCTGCTTTGTCCTCCATGCTGCTCTGTGCAGGATCAGTGTGTGCTGGGCTAATCAGAACCGACAGCAATTAAGAGTAATTGAAGTAGTCTTTCTAGCTCAGTGATTTCCCTGTAGCTTTTAATAAGGAGAAATCAGAAGGAAAAACAAATGCTGTTGTTCACTAAGCTCTCATGAGCCATTTCTGATTGTCTCGGGATTCGACAACTCATTAGATGGAGCGTTGGCAGTGTTCAGTTTGAGTAACACCAGTTTTCTGCGTGTCTGTGTAATGACATTTTTGTTTACATTCTTTAAACATGTGGAATGTTAATTTTTCAGTAATTTTTTTTTTTTTTTTTCAGTCTTGGTACAGAGTTCTTGGGTTATTTTCAGCCTAAGCTTGTTTTCTTCTATTATGTAAGAAGTCAAGATAGTATGAAGTGTGATGTTCTTTCCTCTCATGATACCGCAATTAAAGGAACTGCAAAGGCAGGACTGGCCAAACAGGATCCTTGTCACAGACTTCTGGTCACAATAAATCACCATCTTTGGAAAACATATTAATGATATGGGGTTTTTTGTTTGTTTGTTTTGTAATATTGTTTGCATTTAGCATAATGAGGACAAATAAATACCAAATAGATTGCAAAGGTGAAACGTATTTGTGGTGGCAGCAGCCCTGGCTGAACAGCTGCCTCACCTGCAGCCTGTGTGCTGGGACCACATTTGACATACCAAACCTGTGAGCAGTGGCTGCCAGTGGCTGCCAACAAAAAGAAAAAAATGTCAAGAGAAATATTTCCCCCTTATCCCTGTGTCTCAAAATGTGGGTTTGTTTTCTTTTTTTGGCCTAAATTCAGGACCCCAGAGCAAAGATCGCAAATGGTTGGTGGGAGGGGGCAAAGAAGGTTCCATGTCAACTGCTTGTCCTGCTGCCTACGCAGCATGGAGCTCCTCATGCCCTCTGGTCAGAGGATGCCCTTGCCACACCATACCTGTGGGCAGATCTTCATATTCCTGTGTACCTGTGAACTGGGGTCCTCAATAGCCTCTTTTCATAAAGCGTAGCTAAAATGGTGAATCCTCCACCAAGTTCTCCTCTTAAACACCAAACATTTTTTTTAATGATCAAGCCGTTCTAGCATAACTTGGGGTCAGTGATGAGCTGTGGTAGAGAGTACTGTAACAAATGGGAAGATTGTTGGGAAAATTGTACTAATAAATGCAAATAAGCTTTTCAGATAAAAAGAGAAGGCAGCTGCTGATAAATTCTTCTAGTGTACCACAGTTTGTCCTAGAAAATTTGTATTTTTCACTTTCTTGACATCAAAGCTTCACAAATAAAGCCGTATAAGCTGGTGTCTTCATCAGATACCCATCAGGCAACTCAGGTATTGTTTTGGAGGGTCCATATACTCTCAGTCTATTTGTAAAAAAAAATAATATGTATTTATCACATTTCCTAGAGCAAACAAATAGAATCAAAGGTCTTCACCTCGGATTAGTTACTACTTTGAAAATGCCTTCTCAAAACGCAGTTTTCCTGTTTAAATAACAAACTGTCATGTTCTTCCTTCTTATACATTACCTGCCTCACCCCAATGTTGGTGTGCATTATTCCTGTCATCTGTGCAGTAACCATCATCTTTGTGTACATGTTCATCACGTGCTCTGAGTTTGATTTTCCAAAGCCTGATTAAACCAGCTCTTCGGCTCCCTCTAAAACTGGAAAAATCAGAGATTCTTCTTGACTGACATATCAAATACATGAGGAAAGCTTTAACTGGACAGTAATTGATGGTTTAAAGCAAGTCTGTGCCCAAAAGCTAAACCTGTAGCCATGATGGCACAGAACACCCAAGTAACAGGAACCCCACTGGACCTCACTCTCTCAGTGCTTGCGTACATTTTTGGTACGCTAGGAGCATAGAAACACAGAATCACAGAATGGTTTGGGTCAGAAGGGACCTTCAAAATCATCTGGTCCAAGCCCCCTGCTGTGGGAAGGGACAGCCTTCACCAGATCAGTTTACTCAAAGCCCCATCCGACTTGACTTTGAACACTTCCAGTAATGAGAAATCCACAACTTTTCTGGGCAACCTGCCCCTTGTCTCACTACAGTCATCATAAAATGTTTCTACCTTATGTTTAATCTAAATCTACCCTCTTTCAGTTTAAAACCATTGCCCCTCATCCTGCCTTGGTAAAAAGTCTCTCTCCTTCTCTCTTGTAGGCCCCCTTTAAGAATTGAAAGGCCACAATAAGGTCTCCCCAGAGCCTTCTCTTCTCCAGGCTGAAGAACCCCAACTCTCTCAGCCTGAGGTTTTCCATCCCCTGACCATTCTTGTGGTCTCCTCTGGACCCAGTCTAACAGATCCATGTCTTTTTTGCACTCTGGACACTGGATGGACATCCAGAACTGGATGCACTGTTCCAGATGGGGTCTTACCAGAGTTTCACACTGGTTGGTACAAGTAGGTGTTTCACCTGTAGACTTTTTGTTTGTTTGTTTTTGTATGTCATCACTTTTAGCAGTTAATTTGGGAACTTAGACTGTGTGGAAAAGGTATTTTTTCAGTGTATTTTCAACATGATTAGTGGTCCATATATTTGTGATGTGGAAGTTTCTAAGCACCAGATAATTCTATAATTAAGATCTCTTGGGGGGGATTATATGCTGCAAATATGACTGCATTGCACAGGACTGAATTTTGTCTTAAATTCCAAGTATATTAGTTTGTTTTTATTCGGAAATACCTCTATTCAAAGAGAATGCAATGCTGATGTGTTGCTCTAATACTGGAGCTTGTCAACGACTTTTTACTCTTTTGCCCCAGAGAAAACTCTGGTATTTTAACTTTTTGCTTTGTTGCCCCAAATAAAGACAACATATGTTTTGCTCCCCACTCCCCTCACCAACAAGGGGCAGTTGTAGAAAGGATCATCTTGGAAAAGCCTCGACTGCTTTATGTTGAGGTCCTCACTTGAAGTACAATTTCAGAATTCCTGAACAATAGGAACCACTTCATTCTAGTTTGATTTTAGATTTTGTGTCTTTGTTTCAAGAGAGAAACAGATCAGATAAATTATGTCTCAGTTTTCACCAGGAGGCTGGGCTCCCCAGCCAGAGATGTGTGAGGTATCACAGTTATTTATTTAGAAATACTGTCCAGTTGTTTCCTTTTGTTGTTACCTCAAAATAAACACATTTCAATTGAGTGCTGCAGTTTTTCAGTGTTACAGAATGTTTTGATGCTTATTCATTACAATTCGTCGTGAGCGTAAACATTATCCACAGCTTATTTTAGCTTTCCTTAAAGAAAAATCTGAAAATATTTGTAAAATTAAATCTTTCAAATGGAATTGCCTTATTCCATAGACACAATATTTTAGTGAAAAATTCCACTGGGTTTAATTTCCCCAAAAAAGTGTCACATCCTTCACTATGGTTGAATCAGCAGTGCCCTGCTATAAAAATATCACAGACTGCCCCTCCATTTACAGAAACTCTGTATTTCATACGTGCAGAAAATCTGAGAAGTGACTAAAAATGTTTCGTGCTTGCAGTGAACAACTGTTCCCTTTCCAGTTTCTGTTACTCATGGTGCTTATTTCAGTAGCATCTGCTGCTAACCAAAATTCATGCCAAGAACTGTGCAGGTACCAAGGGGCTTGTGGTCTCGGGAGCTGAGATAAACAAAGTGGGTAATATCCAGTGAGCCAAGGGAAGGATCTGATAGCAGCAATCAGCACATCTGCTCTGCTGGCTTCTAGGCTGGACACCTAAACATAGTTGAAATGAATGTCGGTGGAGTTCAGTGAATGTTGAGACAGCATTTTGGGAGCATCTGTGATTCCCAGAGAGCCTCCCCGCTGAATGACTGAGTCCTCGGGCCTTTATGAGCAATAAATAAATGAGTTCTTCTGTTAGCTGTCATATAAAAACATATTTTCATCTACGCTGCTTTCCGCAAAAACTATTGTGGACAAGCAATTGCTTCTAGACCTGTTTGTAAACAGCTTGTAAACAGGAGGTCGAAGTATTATCCGGGCAAATTCGTAAGACTTTTTTTACTTGTTTGTGTAGTTTCATCTAACACATCTAGCTCTCTGCTGGTACAGGCCAAGGAGGGCCTTTATATGTGTATTGTCTTCATCTCATTTAAGCTTTGTCATCTGGAACCAACAGAGGGACATTTTACTAGGAGGTTTCCAGTTACTTTTTTTTTTTTTTTTTTTTATTTGAGTATCGGAATACAATCTGAGTTTATCATGCACAGTCAAAACATCACTGAGAGAATGTGTAGTACAGCTCAAAGAATGTTTTTTAGATGCATCCAAAATATGCCTTGGAGAATGAAAACCTCTCCAAAAACTTGAAGAACAGGGCAGGGGGATGGAGGATGGGGTGGGATGTAGCATTCCCATTTCTTTTGATCAGTTCAGCAACAGTTTAGCATCAAGTAATATGGTTGTGGCTACAAAGCTGTTAAGCTTCTCACACAGGTCAGGACAGTATTTGCCCCAAGCGGTATTTGCTGCAGGAGAACTTGTTGACAGACTCCTTGCTGCAGCAGCATCATGGAAGGTATTACAGCTAATTCAACATGTCTCTAGCAGGGGTTAGGCAAGTTTGAGGCTTCTGTGGTATCCCTGTTACTTCCACATTGGTGCCTGTGAGAGCTAATTCATCTTTTTTATAAGCAGATATAAACAAACCAGTTCAAGTTGTACAAATTCCAGGGGTGGTAGCAGTGCTCGCAGCTGTGGCAAAGCAGAACCGTCACCTGTCTAGGACAGAGGGACAGTGTTTTTGCTAAAAGGCCCTAAAGGCAGAGAAGGTGGAACCTGCTGAAACCACGTTTTTATTCTGATGAAAAAACAGCCATCAAGTTGCTGCATTTTATGATGTTTAACTTATTTTGTTCATCATCTAAAATGATGACACGGGCCACTTTTTGTTATTGTAGTATGTGTTCTCATCAAAGAATAATTTTTCATGTGGTTAGACCATTTTCAGCAGAAATAAACAAACTGATTTTTTTATGAATGAATATTGCAGCGAGATCTGCCTCTCATGCAGTTCTTCTTAACAAAAACCCCTGATATTCAATTATACTTTCGTTCTGCGACTGTGGAGACAGGCATGGTGCCCGCTGAACCTGATGGAACTCTTTCCTTGGGTTAATCAGGCAGCTGAGTCCATCAGCTCTGCTTGTTCTTTTGTCTCAATTGGGTTGAATATGATATAGCCAGGTATAGTGAAGCAGGCTGGACAGATCATGATTCTGTAGGATGCATAATTTATCATGCTGATATTCAACAGTTTTTTTAAGACTTGCAGCCCATCCTGCTGGATGTTTGTAGGTGGATGCTGACTGCATTTGCTTTCTTGGAGAAGCTGCTATGAGAGCTTCAGCTCCACAGAGGGAGGTCAGCCTCGAGGGTTCCCATGGCATATTACGGAGCGATCCAGGAATCGGCTGCAAATCTCCGGTGAGCTGCAGCCTTATGGCTGAGGTGTTGTGTGCCCCAGCTCCCAAAATGTGTAATGCGAACAGGATGAGTATTTTGCTTTTTCTGTTGAGGTACGGAAGGAGTCTGGCTGACCTGCTCTGTTGCTTTCCAAAAGCTTTTGGACAATGTAGAGGAGCTAGGGAACGGCCAGGGGGGGTCAGGGATTAAATTGGGAGGAAAGTTTTTAGAAGCTGTTTAGGGTGTGCTCACTGCTGAAGGGTAATGAAGTGTAGCTGTCCTTGGCTAAGCATGTGGTAGTAAAGGAAGGGCTGATTCACCCTTGGATAACTTGGAGGGATGGATCTCTTCAGGGAACAAGAGCTACTCTGGAGTCATGGGGCTCCTTGAGCCTTTGCACCCTGGTTTATGCCAGCAAACATGCTCTGGGCTTGTGCCAGTGAGTGAGAAACCTCCCTACCCAGCACGAGCACTTACAGCTCGCTTTGGCCTGGGGGCTTGGTTCCCTTGCTTCCTTCCGTCTCCTTCCCAAGCCACAGCACACTTTTTCGTGGAAACCAGATTTCCTTGCTCCTGTGGCCAGCAGAACACCTCTTGAGTGACACTGTTCCTGTGATGGTTCCCTTTCTTTTGAAGGAGTGATATTGAATTATTTAGCCTATGGGCCAATTCCCTGTAAATTAAACCCTTGTTACCACCCCTTGTGGACGGTGGGGCGGTTTGGCACCTGCCCTTTTCTATTTAGAGGGCTTTCAGGGTGGTCATAACACTTCTGAGCCTTGCACAGTGTATATATATCCCAGGCAGCATTCAGTGCATGGACCCCTCCTTCAGTCCACTGTCTCCAGCTCTGGACAACACACTGACAAGGTGGGTGGCAGATTGGCCACCTCCAGCTTACCCCTTCCCCATGCCTGTGGTCGGCAGTGGGGATCCTGGAGCCGTGCTCCTGGGTCTGCTGCTGGGTTTGACTCCTAACCCTGTCAAACTAATGAATTTTCACTTGATCCATCTCACTGATCTAACTTGTCCAGCATCAGGCACTTAAGCCTGTTGATGACTTTTATCATGGCTAACTGAATTATGGGGGTAGGATGAGAGAGAATTTTGTGTCCTGGAATCCTTATTAACTATTGCGTAAGGATGACTGTGAGCTGCAGACTTTTTCCACTTTTCCCCAGTTTTCACAAGGATATTTCTATTATAAGATTAAATAACCTTCCTCGGGATGCGGGAAATGGGGTGAAGGAAACAGTCATTTGGAAGAACGATAAAGCAGCCTGGAAATATATGTTAATCTGAGCACTGAAAGAAACTCTGGATTCTTGAAAATGTTTTGCGGGGACCATCCCGAAGCCCATGTAGCTTCAGTAATCCATGATCTGTTCCAGCTGTTACCATGAGCACCACAGCATAATAATCACCTCTGTGTGCATTACTCATTCTGCATTTTATGGTATCTCTACTTATTAGATCATTGACAGAGGGAACAAGCCATCCGTTGAAGAAGACCTGGATGTAATTATGCATAGTTCAACTGGATCCTATTAGTGTTAAACAACAGAAGATGTTACATGTAATGCGAGTTAGTAAGCTACACGGAGTAGTACAGCAGAGTCAGGAAGACAAGGGCTGATGCTCAGCAGAGACTGCTGCTTGCGGAGATACAGTCCTGACGACGTATTAGCCAAGATGCATGTTAGCCATGGGTCATTAATTGTGGCTTAACATTCTCTCCAGGTATGAAACACTGAGATTACACAGGACTAATGAGAAATAAAACCTAACCTGGCACAGCAAAACAATGGACTATTGTAGCCTATAGTGAAAACATGCCCAAAATAAGAGAAGACAGAAAATATTTCAGGCTAGTGCCTCTGCATTGTCATAGGAATGGCTGTGAAAGTCCTGGGGAATCCTATGGCCCTGTGTGACAAAACAGTTGGAACCAGCCAGACCACTATCAGCAGACCCCAACAGGGACTCCCCATCATGCAGGTGGCTCACACTGCACTCACAGGTCTGCTTGTGTAACTGTGGTGCAGTGCCTGGACTCACAAACACACGTTAATTAGCACCAATGGGATCCAGGGTAGTGCTGCTCAGATCCAGTATCCAAGGCAGGTTGTTTAATCCCCAACCCCACCAAGCACCGAGCCTGTTTTCTGACTGACCTGCATCCAATGTGTGGTTTGCACCCAGGCTCAGATTGCTAATAAATTCAGTCCGCTGAAGTGCTCTTAGAAAGGATCAGTTTTAGTCTCTGGCTAGATGTGAGTCTTGCCAGTGTAACTGGGCTCAAGTACTTAATTTTGCACAGATTTCTCTTAGCACTTGGAGACCTATAAATGTGTAAGTTGAAAGGTTGGGGGAGAAAATCCCTCAAAAGTGGAGCACTTGATTTGCCACTTAATGTTCCCAATATCATTGCAATGCTGTGGGCCGACTGTAGCAGTTTTATTCCACTATAAAAATGATTAAAAGGATACGATTTTCAGTCAATTGTGCAAGCTTTTCTTGTCAATATGGTGGTTAAAAGAAGCTTCCTGATTTTTTAATGAGCAAGAAACAAAATATCTGTGGAGTTTAGTTTATACCTCACATGTTGCAACACAGTGAAACAACATAGGAGTTAGGGCTAACACACAGGAGTACTGAATGCAATGATGATGACAATAATAATAGTAGAATTAGGGACATACCCTGATTTTTTTTTTATTGTCATTGTTTCATCAGAGGTTATTATCCTGCAATTTTTCTCTCAGAACCAGATTTCAAAATTAAGTTATTTTCTTTGCCCAGCCATACTTCAGATGATGCCATTCCCACAGCATATACTTAAAGAGGAAGATGCTCAGTTACATCTTGCACATCTGTTTGACTTATTAAAGACATCTGAAGCTAAAGAAAATTTTTGCTAGACACTCCTCTTTTTTATTAGAAAAAGAGCAATCACTCTGTCTTCAGCACAAATCTTTTGGTTTCTCATGTGTCATGTTATCAATAAACTGCATATTCATCAACAAGGTGAGGAGACATGAAGAGTTTTTATGAAAATCTTTTCCTCAACAACAATAGGAATTCACTGTTCTTCTCACAGTGGCCATTGATCTTTTCAACAACGGAAATATGTGACATCATCCTTTTGATACAGGAGGGGAGGCTGAAACTGAGGCAAGGAATTTGCCAGCAGTCATGGCAGAGCAGTGTTCCTGAGGAACCTGTGGAGCAATTAGCAATTAATTTGAGCTCTGATATGTGGCAGCAGGAGAGTCAGGGCATACTGATGGTCTTCTAGCTCTAGTGGGAATGCCTATATTGTGTTGGGAAATTAACTTAATGTCCATCTGAAAAGGTAAGGAAGAGAAAATATGCTTAACAGTGTTTGTGTGGTTCTCCACCTCTGAGAACAACAAACCACAGAGCTCAGGAGAAAGCGAGGGAGCTGGGGGCAAAGCAAGGCTAGTCAAAGGCATCTAGTTAACTTTACCCAAATATATCTCAGATCCACGATCCCAGCATGGAAATAAACCACAAAACACATTGAACGAATTATTTGTAGCCCAAGAGATAAGAGCCAGAAGTTTTGGGATGCTTACTAAAAGCTTAGTGTTACTGTGGGAGTTTCTTAAATTGTGGCAATGGTGGGGAATGGCACTGCTAAGAGAAATTTATAGGTATGTCTAAATCCTTGGATAAAAAGTAGCATAGCAGTGTAAATTATCTTTCAAAATGTAGCTACAAGAAATAAGAGAACTACCTATATGGCCAGCTTGTGCTGTGGCTAAGAAACTTTACAGGACTAAATATATTACGCAGGTCTTTCCAGTGTATGATCCTTAGTAAGACTCCCCAAAAGGACCGAGGCCCCATAGCAGAGTTTCTTGGTTGTACTTTAATTATATAATTCAGAACAATGTATTTTAATTAAATACATAGCAGCTTCTCTGGAATACATCCTTTAGGAATTCTTCCCTCTTTACCATTTTGCTTTTAATCCGTAAATTCGGCTCCAGGTCTCAGCTGACGGCACATTCAGAATGGGCAGATGCCGGTTGTACCTGTGCTGGAGATGAGTTGCATCCAGCCAGAACCTGTAGGAATCCCAGCTCTACTGTGTTTCAGGAAGGAAAGATCAGAGCTCAACTCTAGATCGAATTTGACTTTGTGATCTTGACTCTCAAGTAGTTTCACATCTGGGAGAAATCTGTAGTTTGCAAAAAATTAAAACCTTAATATGGTAATTGTTCTTGAGAAGTTTCTGCCATTCAAAATAACTTGTCATCTATTCTTGCATCGAAATAAGAACATAATTTATTTGTCAATGTACCAGCTTCTCCAATCATATCTAGTAGCCGTGTCTATCTGAGGTAAAGGAAATTTTCAACTGCACGAAGTAAGCATGCCCCAGTTTTCTTTCTTTTTTTTTTTTTAATGAAAGTGCAGAATGACTACACATTCTCTACCAACTAAAAAAGTCTGTGAAGAAATCACTTTAAAGGGGTTTGCTCTTATTTTCAGAAAATCCATAGTACTATTTTCAGATAAGAAGTCAGACTGTAGGAAATAAACACAAACCTCCCAAGCACTGTGCTTGAAAGGCATCATCCAGATTGCAGGCCAGTCCGTTAGAAGACAATTTGCCCTGCCGTGTAGGCCCACAGGCATTGTCCTGTGTCTGTGTTTTACTTCACTTTTGGGCTGAGACAACTGGTGGTTCACGAGCAGCTCCTGTTTTGCTTCCAAGCCACTTTGTAGTAGGCAAGTTAAGTGTTTGTGCAGACTGAGTTAGGAGCAGCTTTCAGCTGGTATTAGTACCTGCTGAAAGGCAGAAAATTACATTTGCAGATGTTTTATAAAAATATTTTATGCAGAACCTTTTGTAATGATAACAGTAATGTACGTTGTTGTTTACTGCAATGCTGAGTTTTTGATACATCACTCTCCCTCCTAACCATTGCGCAGTACAGAGGTTTGGAGAGACTGATGAGCTCACCTGGGTCAGGAAGGCTTTTTTGAACTGTGCATTTACTGTAGCTATTGGTGAGGCAGGTAACCCTGAGTCTGGTAACCCACCTCCCATATTGCTAGTTTGTGCTGTTTCCCAGCCCTTTCCTGCAAGTGCTGGAGCTGCCATATCCATGGGACTGTAGTATAATGCACAGTCTCCAGATCAGTGGAACAACCCCCCCAGCCAGGTATATACAGGACCTAGGATAGAAAAGCAGTCACTTGAGGCAGCAAGGAAAGTGCAACTCTTCTGCTTCCGGTGGCTGACAGAATAAAATTTGTCTTTAGGCTGGCAAGGATGAGATCCAAGCTCTTTGGCTCCCTTTTGACAAGGGTAGTCCTGTTTGTTAGTGTTCGTGACTCTCCTTAACCTTGGAGAAGCAAAGGGAAACTTTGGAGGCGAGTTTCATCTGATGAAATGCTTGCTTGCTGAGCTGGCTGAGCAGCATTTGTTGCTTGTTGAGCTCAAGATGTATCTTAGCACTTCATGAACTGTTGAAAAAAATCCCTTGCTGATGCTCAGCCAAGGTGGCCATAGAAAAGCAGCATGGCTTGAAGGGCTGTCATAATTCCTAAAATTGTTTTAAACACCCCATGCTACTGTGGGCGAAGTAGCTTCTGAAACATTGTGAGTCCTTCGTGGTCGTGTAACCTGGGGAATCTCTGCTGCAAGATGCTTTGGAGGCTGCACTTTTGCTGGAGAGGAGCCTTTGGTCTGCCAAGGCTTGGCGCTGCCGTTAGCTGAATGAGAACGTCGCCGCCCATGATGCCAAGAGCGAGCTGCAGGGCTGTTTTCCTCTTTGAACTGAGGACCCCAGAGCAGGATTTACTGGTTGCACAATAAAATAATAAAAATGCTAGTTTAAATTTTGAATTAGTAAAGGACTATTTTTGGCTTTCTCAGAGACAGCATCTGTAAATAATCAGGCAGAAGCCTTTCCATAAAACAACACAGAAAAACCTCAAAGAGCATTTAGATTCTGCAACATTTAAACAAGATTTTTAACCCATGGGGAAGCCAAAATCAACACAATGCTTCCTGCACATAAAAGCATGGAATTTCTTAGCAGTGTGGGGGCAATAAATGACTATCACATTTCCCTCCTTTCTAAAAACTAAATATTTTTCAATGGAAATAGTAATATTGATGGAAAAAGAAAAGAGGACCGTGAGTTATGTAAGAATTTATTTAAGCTCTGAACCTCCATACATTGCAGACTGGAGGCTAATTAAAGAAAAACTTAAGCTATTCGATTTTGCTATAATTGTCCTCCAAGTGCAAGAGATCGAATATGCTAGCCGAGATCCTTCTTGTAATCATCCACATTCATGACCGAGGTTTCAGGTTCATTCCCGCTGCTCTCAGCCAGGTCCCTCCATAATGCAAACAAAAGAGGTGAATTATATACTCTTAATTATGTCCTCTACAAAGACAGGAGAGCATGATGACTAACAGCTATACATATGTATGTTCCTAGCAACCTCTGACCGCGGTGTTTGCCCACAGTGTGTATGAAATTAGAAATTCATCCATCACCAACATATGGATGGGTTATTTGCTAAGGAAAAATGTAAACATTGCCCAGTGTAAAAAAATTAATACTTTATTCAAGACACTGTTACCTTGGTTTCTTGGCTCCTGGAGGAGGAGTGCTGCTGACTTAAGGGGCTGCCAAATCAGGGTCTTGTGCGTTTGAATGGAAAATTGTTTATGAACAACTGGTAACATTTCTGGTCATTAGGCTGACCTGACTGAAACCTATAGATCTCCAAGCTGTGGATGAATGAATAAGTAAATACCAAATTTGAGGGTGAATGACCAATGCAGGCAAACAGAACTGAGAAATGTTACAATTTAATACGTCTCTGTGAACAAACTGTGTGGTTTCACGAACCACCCCTGGTTTGTGAACCACTGCTAGAGAAGGGCTGAATTAAGCATTTATTTCATCTGTGTGAAACTCTGGGTAAAGAAATAAAAATCACAGTCTTGCAATTCCTGTTTACCAGTCTGGTTAGGTTTTAGCTGTAGTTCATAAGTTGTTATTTAGAGTGACTAATCATCTAGCTTCCCACAAAGGATGGATTTCTGTCTTTTCCCAGATGAGGCACAGTTTTGAAAAGTTATATAGTAGAGGAGTCAAGATAATGGCATGCTAAACTGTGCCTAAGACTGTTTTTCTCTGCTAAATGTTTTACTCATTTTGATATTCTCAGTGATGCCAAAGCAATTTCCCAAAAAACTAGTGTTTGCTTCATCAGACGCTTTCAGAGAAAACAAAATGTTGTGGTTCAGACATAGGAAAAGATTGTCACAGAGATACTGAGCTTACCAAAGTGCGTCCATTGTAATGAATTCCCAGAACCCTCAGTAATGGGTCAGTCGGTGTTGGTGGGACCTGGGAGCCTGGCACAGCTGTATCTCCTGGCTGAACCGTGTCTTCTGGACTAGCACAGCTGTATCTCCTGGGTGAACTATGGCTCCTGGCTGACTCCGGCTTTCTGGCTGCCCCAGGCAGGTAGTGATGGAGCACAATGTGCATAGAGCTGTGCCCCTTCCCAGATGGTGCATGATCTCAATGGAGCTCAGCAGTGACATTTCCAGAGGGACAAAGGACATCTAAGCTGGTTTGCACCTTTGAAAATCCTAGTTGGGTCTACTACCACATGAAAATGCTTTGATTAAAGTAAAACGTGAATGAAGAGAGACTCCATCTTCTGGGGCTGGAAAGGTTTTACTCCGTCCCACAGTAAGAATTTCCTCCTTTTTTTTTTTTAACTCTGCCAAGCTTGAGAGCATCACAGATTGGCACACTTTGATCATGGCACCATGTGGAAACCAAACATTGGTAGTGTAATTACCTTCTCAGTGTAGCTTTCTTTTCAAACCCACCTAAGCGGCCATCAGAAGAACAAAAAGCTGGTGTGGAGTTTGTTATCATGAGACTGATAGACCTGCAGCGATGGAAGTGTGTATTATCCCCTATGTGCTGTCCGCATACTAGTTTGTTTACTTGTTAATGCGATTTGTGGCTTTTAACATTTTTCTTTGACTATAGCACTTAAAATTTAAGAAAGATACACTGTAAGATTGTCTTAAGATACCCTTAAGAAAGATTCCCCTGTAAGTGGGAAGGATGCTGAGCTGAGGAACTCGCAGAGGGGAGAACTGTCAAAGAAGGGCAATCCTGCAATTCTTCAAAATAGAGTAAGAAGGTATCACTTAGCTGCAGTGTGGCTGATGGAAAGGTTTATTAAGTTGGCTAACACATGTATCTTCAATACACAGTTTTTGAGGTAATGTAAGCTCGTGATGATAGATTTTTAATACTTAGATTGAAGATATAAAAAGCAGAAATATTTCCGTAAGTTACTTGACCATACTTGTCTTATGCTGCTGCATTTTCATGCAGGTACTCCAACTTTTTGCATTAAATGCAGCACCCATGCATGTCACAACTTCTCATGGCACTTTTAATGAGTACGGAAAGTCAAGGTAGGAACAAAGTTGATGATTAAAAAAAAATGAACTAGATCATGCTGTTCAGGTATTATGAAACATTTTCCATCATCTTAATTCGACAGGTAATGAGCGCAGCATGATCAACACAGCAGTAATAGTATACAATATACTTTTGCATTTTTTGTTGTATCTTACCCATTCACTCTCTTCATACCATGTGGGTAGCAAACAGATGTATTACATTATACTACATTAAATCCTGTGGAGGCAATAGTCTTAAGTGCTGCATCAAATATTTATAATGTGGAATTATTTTAGGACAGGAGCCAAGTACAATATGGCATCCTTCATAGTGTCTCTCTTGTCTTTCTAAGAAGCGGAAGCTCAGCTACTGCCTTACATGTCAGCTCTAACCTTCAACATCTCCTTTCATTTGTCACCATCTGAATATGTTTTAATTATTATCATATATTGGTGTCTCTTTTGCTTTCTTTATTAGCTTTCACACTTAAGCTGGGAAGGGCCAAGTTTTCAAGAGCCGCTTTCTTGCTCTACCACCCATCTGGGTGGCCAAGACCCCGCTCTCTTATGCCTGTCAGGCTCAGCAGGTGTGCAGAACGCATATCATGGAATCATGGAATCATAGAATCATGGAATGTCTTGAGTTGGAAGGCACCCCTATGTACCAACTCTGTGCACTTCAGCAAGCCCATGGCTATGGACCAGGTTCTGGGAGTGGCTGGTCTGCGAGTCCCTAGTGTGGTCCGAGTTTGAGGTGATGCCATAGCCCTGGCCATGACCTGGGTGCCGGGACTCAGCTTATTATTATTCTGGCCCATGGGTGAGTGTGCGGGGTGGGGGCCCAAGGGGGATGGCTCACGGCAAATAAGCCTGGCGCGTCCTGCCACCTGTTTTGCACTTTATGCGCTGTAGAGAGGTTATGCTTTTCGAGACTATTTTCTCTTATGTGCACAGGACACTAATAATTTCAACAGCAAGAGACATTTCCACTCTTGCATCTGCTTTGTCTGCATAATGCTGCGTTTCTAGATAATGTCTTGCTTTTCTTTTACCTTGCGAAAATGAAGACCCTAACCACAGCAGCCCGTCCTGAAAACATCTAAGATATCTGCAGCTATTTTCTCTTCAGAAAATAGGGACATTAAATGAGTTTTTTGTTCATCTATAGCCACATGTCTTCTATTTATGCATCTGTTTAAATGCCAAACATTTGCATGCTTCTTTTACTTCATTTGACTTCCAAGTGTATCCAAATCATGTTTTTATGGAATTTACAGGTCAAGTTAATCATTAGAAATTCTTTACTCAGAAATATTGGCAGTATTTTTACTCTTTATTCAGAAATGTTTCTCTCTGAATGCATTTGTTACTCAAACAGCTGTATGACTGACTTAATAATTGAATTATTCAGTTCTTTTGACTTTTTTAATAATGTACCCACACATGCAAGGTCCCAGATTCACAGTTTAACATTCAACAAGAGAACATCCTTTTGTTCGTAGATGATTTTCTGGGGACTTAGAATTTTGGTTTTTTTCATGTAGATGAAAGTTTTGCAGCATCATCCTTGCCTACAGTTATTCTTAGGGTTTGAGTTTGGTTGTAGCCAGAGTCCATTGCACTGTCTCAGCTTGTGGAGCCAGCTAGATGCTGACCAAGACACTCCAACCTAATCTTCACATAGAGCCTACAAGCAACCCACAGGTTGCCCATGTGGGGGCAAGTTCATCCTGCCTTATTCACGCCCATTTTTCTTTGCTGTAAAGATACAGCCTTGAATAACCTTAGTGCGGTTTGTCTTCCTCTTACCTCCTCTTCGTGGTTATGGGTTTCAATGTTGAACTTGTTGGAAGATGCATGGGAACTCATGGGTCAGAACTTCCAAAAAAATAACATTGCTCTTCATAGTGTGCTGCCCTCAACCTGCTGGAGAGATCAGTCCTTCCCTGTGTGCATGGCTAATGTAGCATGGAGGATGCCCAGGCATTTCCACAGGGTTGTAGTGAACCCCCTCAGTCTCAGGCCTGGGCACATAAGCAGGCCTGTTGGCTATCACTCTGTCACCTGAAGGAAGACTTTACACTGATCAGCACTGGTATGGCTGTAGATGAAATACAAGGAAAGACTGAGATGAGGTGAGATGAGATGAGATGAGATGAGATGAGATGAGATGAGATGAGATGAGATAGCTGAGTGATGAGATATGGCTTTATTTTGTACAAAAAAATGTGTGCCCTCTGCCAGCCGTTTTCTGAGCAGTGCCAGTCCTTACCTTTGCAGAAGAAGGCATGCGTTCATTTCAGTGCTATCAGCCTGTTGGAAATTTTTCTCCACTTTTAGGAATCTGGAGAATGTATTCAACTACATCTTGTTATTTAATCAATATTTGCTTGCCTTAGAGCTGAGTTCCAAACTAAAAACACAAGCTTCTCTATTCTAATGATTATTGCAGTATGAAGGGGGCAGCTATGAGCAGTGTGTAGCAGGGAAAATGAGGACAGCCTCCAAGTTTCTCTGTAAGGGCCCTCTTTCAATACTTCCAGTCCCAAATCCTGATGTGAAAGTACCATAATTCTTATCATAGCATCTTGACAACCTTAATCCTCTCTGCTAGCACAGGCTGTTGCTTACCCTTTCTCCTGTTTGAAAATGGTTTCAAGGAAAATGGAAACTACTATCTGCTGTTACTTTAAAAAGGCAGTTTAAACATAAATATCTTGGCACAGAAGTCCAAGTCAATCTATTTTTTAGTTTCTCACATTCAGTGCGGCATTTTCTCATTCCATAAGAAAGGAACGCTGTCTGAGGTTTCCAGCTTCTCTGGGTGGGCTCATGAGCCAGTGAAATGGAGGGGTGGTTTCTACCCAACTTGCCTCGGGTCTTGTGTAGCATCTTGTGTCTTGTATAGCAGCTCATAAACACTGTGATTTGCATAACCTCTCCAGCATCTGAGGGAAAGAGACTGTCAGTCAACACTTCTGGCATGTTAGGGTCATTCCTAACACATTTGATCTGAAAGGGCACCAACGGGGTGAATTTCATCTCCCTCCACTGATGTGACCCACATACCATCCGAGATGGGGAATGATGTTTTCAATCAAGTCAAAATGAAGATGACTACAAACTGAGACCATTCCGTCTCTGAGCCTTTTATTGAACAAACTTCATATGTGATATTCTTGAAACTATCTAAATGTGCAGGTCTCATTGAGACATAAAATACTCAGGCTGTCAGTCTGGTTTTCATTTGCACTCCTCCTAGCTCTGCTGTAATTGAGAGCAGGCCTCATACAGTCTATCTATAGCTTCCATATACCTCCTTTTTGCTTCCTGGTTTTGTACAGGGTCCATTAGAACAGCAATGAGAAACAATTTTGGGAAAAAATAGAAACTGCAGAGAATATATTTTGTTTTGATGGGCTGTTTGACTAGATCCTGAAGAAATTCTGCATTTTAATTATGCTGGCTCTCAGAGTTGAAAGGTGCTTTTTTTGCTTGTCTTTTAATGCTTCTTTGATTTCAGCAGGATTTAGTTGTTAAGGCACTTTTTAAAGTCACAGAAGGTTTGCATCTGCATCTTTAGATGATATAGTGCTTTTGAGAGGCTGTGCCTTCATGACTTGCTCTGAGCCCCAGTAGAAGCCAATGGAAGGACATTGACCATTCCAAGCCAACATCCTGGCTCCTAGGCTGCTTTTCTTTGGCTGTACCAAGGAAAATGTGTGAGGTACAAGAGGGTGATGGGGAAAATTTAAATTAAACTATTTAAAAAAAAGTAATGAGGTGAATGACTTTGTGGAAATTGTCATGTCTGGGTCTGAATCCTTGCATAAGCCACCCTGCATTTCTTAGGGCACTTTAGAAGCGTTGCAGTCCCTGACTAACTGGAACTCCTGCTTTCATGCTGAGCAGAGTGTTAAGTGCTATTCCTCTCCTCCTCTCAGCAGGCTCGAAGGAGGGAATTCTTTTAGTCAGGCCTTCTGAGGGTTTATCCACTGCCCTATTCAATGCCTGTTGTGGCAAACAAATCAGCTTCATTCTTTACATGTTTTCTCACCATTTGCCTGTCGTTGTTTGTTAGGGTTTTTTTCTAGTTCACTTTAGACATAACAAGTGGTTGGATGCTCTGGTATATCTTGGTATATGTTATCTCTGAAGTCCATTTAGTGCCCAGTATTTTTCCAAAGTCTTTATTTTCAAAAGCATTCAGACGCTGCCTGTGATGTCTCTGATAGATTTCCATCTTTCACATCCACATATGATGACAAAAGTAATATCTGAGTTGGAGATTTGTACTTTGGTCTTTTAGCAATAGATGTTTGCTGACCATATATTGTTTCAAGTGGTAAATGCAGCTGTTCTCCTGCTGATTTGTGGCCTCACTTTGTTTTCTCCATCTCTAGACGGATAGTATGTGGTTTCCAAGGTATGGAAGTGATTTAATTTCTGGTAATCGTTCTTATTTCCAGATAGTATTTGTACTAAGATGTCACCAAGGTTCTCATTAGATTTTTGTTAATAACAAACTATTAATACTTTGGGTTTGTGATGCTGAATGCTAGTTAGATATTTGCACGTTGGGTGGGCTGTCACTTAGAAGAGCAGGACTATCAGCAAAACCGAGCTTATTGTTGGTGAACTTTGAGATAGCTGTATTATACACTGCCCCGCTTCTCTTTCCCCAAGAGCAAAGTGCAAGTCAACTAATGGAGATGGATGTGGGGATATTGCTCTGGAAAGGCACAAGGTGCTGGGCTTGGGAAGACTAGGGACGGTGCACACCCTTGGGAGAGCGCTCCACACTCCCACACAAGTTTGTCATGGCTTTACTGAGGAAACACTCTTACCCCCAAATATTTAGCATGATTAATAACAAACATTGGATTGGATGTAAGGAGTTGAATGTGCTTATAAAATTAAAGCCAGATCCAGATTTGGATTAGTCTGTGATGATGCCTGCCTTTTGCAAACCTGATTGTATTAATAAATTTTAAAAGAGACTGAAACGCCACGATGATGAATATCATTTGAAGAGAAACAGTTAAAGTGGAAGGGAGTTCAAATGCACATCCTTCCTGTTCTTAATTTTAAAGAACTTATTTTGAATAAGGTCCAAATGACAAAATCAGATTAGCTTTCTGGTGCTTTTTGTCAATTGATTTTACCTCTTTTTGACAGCTGCATCCCTGTGCAAATGTAAAATCTGAGCTCCCCACTGAGCCCTGAGTTTGGAATAATTCAAACCTCATCTGAAACTCTTTTTCCAAGCTTCAGTGCTGCCATTCTTTGTATGCATATGAAGTGCAAGCCTTTTTGTTACATAAAAATGATTGAAAGAAAATTTTACTTAACTGAAGACTAGTTGAATAATGCTTAATGTATTTAATTCCAAACAATTAGTTCCATGTGGGCTTATAAAATGCTTTGCTTTGCAAAAAAGTGGGCGTATTTTTATTACAATTTTATAATGCAAATACATAGAATGATACAATGTCCTGACACAGAAAGAACCTACAAGGATCATAGAGTCCATCTCCTGTCCATGCATAGGACAACCCCAAAATTCACGCCATATGTCTGAGGGCGTTATCTGTCTCTCTCTGAGTCCTGAAGACTACATGCAGCTCATAAGAGTACTAAAAAAGGTTCATGTATCCAACATGTGTGTGTCTGTGTGTACATACACATAAAACATACACGAATGTTACACATATCTATGTTAAGTACTATCCTATAGATTTCTAGGTACATCATTTGCCACAATTATATTGTTTAAGGTGATGGTAGGTTTCCAATCATATTCTGCATGTGTCACACTGAGAAACAATGAGAGCTATCCGAAATAGTTTAAATGCCTTATAATTATTTTAGCAGCTGTGGTTTCAGTTACCTTTAATTAGTTCCCCCTGCAGCTCTAAATGAAGAAAGGCTTCTGTTAGATGCAGTTATTTTCTCCTGCAGATGGAGTGGTAAATTGTGGCTACTCATAAAAGCAGGCTACTGAACACTACATGGCAAACTTGGAGCTCTAAAGAAATGTGATTATTAATTAAGGACAGTTTCTACGTGGGTTATTCTTGCTTTCCGGTCACCACGGTTTTAGATCAGAATGATCAGCCCTAGATTTTATGCCAGCTAGCATTTCTAAACAGTTAGTTTAGATGCTTATGAGCTGGTGAAATAACCCTCCACTATGGAAGCAAATGGTGTTTTGACAGTGCCCTGTATTTTCCCTAAATCATTTACTTGGTTCAGTGACCCCGCCACTCCTAGAGAGTGTGGCTCGATCTCTATGAACACATGTTAAGCAGATGAAAAAGTCTCATAAAGAATATTTCTTTACCTTACATATAGGACAAATTCTCAGATCCCGTTCAGACCAATATGGTTTTAAAACATTTCGGATGGAAATTGTAGGGCCGCGTTCTGTTTCCGTGGTACTCAATGGTATGTGCCTACCTGCATCCATAGAAGCAAACACAGGCCCTATTTCTTTCCAATGAAGATTTCCTATCATGATTTCTTAGAGAATCATTGCATTTCAAAGCTGTTTCAAGGTATTTCAGGTCTATCAGCTTCGCATCTCTTCAGTTGTATAAACAAAAGCCACATGGAGCAAAATTAGGGTTTGCAGCAACACAACTTGAGTTTTAGGGGTTAATTTTTTTTTTTTTAAGGTAGAAATAAATATACTTAAATAAATATTTCTGATTTGTATTGCTTTTGATTGACAAGGAAGGTAGGTATCGGAGTTATGACTATTCCCTGAGAGTGAGCTTCGGCCTTGACGGATACAATGCAGCAGATATCAGTGGGCAGGAGAGCTCTGCTGGCTTCATTCTGCGATTTCTGAATCATTTAATTAATTAAAGAATTGTTTCTGTTGCAACCACAAATGTTCCAGTTTGCACTGTTACCCAAGGTCAGAGCTTGCCTGACCTCCCTGGCAGAGAAAGAGAAGAGTAAGGAAATCAGAAAAACAGAGAGTAAGTAAATCCCTTCAAGGAAGCCTTGTTTCTCTTACTCCCAAACCCAGCAGAGCAGAAAGGGCTGAATTGAAAGGGAAGAGGGCTAAGACTGAGATTGATTAAGAGAGGTCCAGCCTGAAGACAAGGCAAAGAATGAAACAAGTAAGACAGAGAAAAATAAACTACATTAAGAGTGAGCTTGGATGAGAAAGTCGGCCGCCAGCCAGGAGGGAGCAGCTGTGGCAGGAAGGCCCGGATCCCATTGAAACAGAAAAGGGGCCATCTCTCTGCTGGAATGAAAGGGAAACAAAAAAATTATTCACCTTGAAAGGCACAGAAATGGGATTCGAGTCTAGAGGAAGAGCAGAGAGGAATGGGAATTTGTGAATCAGAAGAGTAGTTGTGTGTTGGTTTTTGTTTTGTTTTGTTTTTTTTCTGAGAGCAGCGCAATGGCTGTTAAAGTCCTCCCAGAGAGCTGGGTGATGGTGCAGATAAATCAGAGCGGCCAGGGCGAGTAAGCTTCTCCGAGCAGCTTCATGTTGCATTAGGACCATTGAATGAATGCTGAGCATCAAGCAAATTTCCTCATTTTTACCAGGGGAGATGAGGCAGATGACATACCATACTGATGACATCATGCCTTGCTCCAGATGTGAACAAAGAGGGAAGAGAGTGTAAGATGGATATTTCACCGTGAGCCAGAGTAATCCTCATACTGAAGAGGAACATGAGGTTGCAAATCTCAACACACTGAGGCTAAACAAAATAAAGGGCAAAAAGAGGCAACCCAAAACCGTGGGCAACTCTGAATGAAAATTTAAGCTTCTGACAACAGAGAATGGGACATTTTGAGTTAAGTATCTGTGTCTTCTAGAAAAGACGCCAAATGAATGTCATCAGTGTCACAACAAAAAGTTACACGGGACTGTGTAAATCTAGTAGTTTAGGCGTAGGCTGGAGGGAAAGCAAAGGGTGTCAGCAAAGGGAGACAGCATCTCACCTGAAAGTGTCCACAACGAGGTCAGCTAGAAAGCTCCAGTGGTTTGGGTGTGTCAGAACTCTTACCTGCTGTTAAAAGAAAGAAGGCTGTTGATGTCCCACTTCAAGGACTATTTCAGTCTCAGGGTACCGTAACTGTAGGTTTTAGGGCCTTGCATTGGAAAGTTTTCAAGTGTACGTATCTAATTAATGTAGGAGCAAAATATTCTCTTTAGAAGTCTGCTGGACTGCAGCTCCTAACTATCACAGAGCTCTTCAGACTCTCCCTTCCTGAACTTTCCTGTTGATTCTTGCTAAATAAGATACCAGACCTTTGCTTCTTCAGGTGAACAGTGCTCTATCTCCAACCAGCCTATGGGAAGGTTGAGACTCTTTTGTGTGATGTATCGGCAAGATTGACAAATCCTGGGGGAGAAAAGGACAATTTTGTAATATATATACGAAAGTATGGGGAATATAGCATCTAAACTCAGCTCAGGACACCTTCAGAAAGGACACTTGATTATGGGAAAGAATGGAAACATAGCTGTAAATCCTTCAGTGATGCAAATGCTGTGTGGGGACATAACCAGGAGAGTGATGCCACCTCCTTTTCGTTTTCTTGATCTCAGAACTTCTTACAAAGTTTTTTTCACAATGGTAGAAGTTAATAGTGAACTTGTTTTAATGTCTTGGTATTGTTGTCTTTATCTTTGAATAGATGATTTATCTTCTGTGCCTGATACTACAAGAACTCCCAGCTGCACTAGAAATCGCTGTTTCTCAGCACCACATAAATTGTCCTAGGTTTATAGTGAGCAACTATGCAAAGACATTCTGGAGTTTTGCAATATTATAATGTGTGTTAAAGCTCTCCTATAAACTCTAAACACTAGGTTAAGGAATGACTGCTGGTTTTGCTATTTGTATCTTTTGCAACGTTTCCCCAGCTCCCAAGTACTGTTGTAAACAAACAAACAAAGCCACAGGAATGACTACAATTAGGCAGTATAAACAGGCTGCATCCAGATCAAAACAAGGGCTAGCTAAATTCAAACAGTTATGGTTGCATTCTTATACAAAAGAGGTCGGTTTGTAGTCTCAAGGACCCTATCCCTGCTTAGTTATGCCAAGCATTCCCTTCTGGTGGTTACTGTTAGGAGCTGCATTTAGGTGAACTGAATCATAGCATAGTTTGGGTTGGAAGGGACCTTCGAAAGGCTTCTAGTCCAACCCCCTGCAATGAGCAGGGACATCTTCAACCAGATCAGGTTGCTCAGAGCCCCGTCCAGCCTGGCCTTGAGTGTCTCCAGGGATGGGGCATCTACCACCTCTCTGGGCAACCTGGGCCAGTGTTTCACCACCCTCAGCGTAAAAAATTTCTTCCTCATGTCTGGCCTGAATCTCCCCTCCTTTAGTTTAAAACCATCACCCCTTGTCCTATCGTAACAGGCCCTGATAAGAAGTTTATCCCCATCTGAAGGTTAGAGCACATCCCTGAGAATCTGTGCCTTAGCTTTAGCTCTCCAGTGTCTGGCATAACACCTCCCAGATAACTACCACCTGGTATAGACCTTCCACCTTTTAAGGTGGTAACTTACTACAATTACACCTGCATCTCTGCTCAGCCTGGTGCCTTCCCTGAGTCGTATCCTGGTTTCCCAAGGTAACGTACACGCAGCCTGAGTTACAGATCACCAGCTCCTACTCAGTCCAACGAGGCACAACTCCGAGCAGAGCGCAGCACAGGCAGCCAGCTCTGCAGGGTCATTAGTTTGCATTTCATCCTCATGTGGCAGAGACCCAGCAAGGACAGATGGCGGGAAAGCAGAGTGCTTAGCAGAGAAGCCTGACGATGAGGTCTGTGCAGGAGGCAACAGGATGATCTTGGAGTAAAGCAGCAGCACAGGAGAGGGCAGGAGCAGTGAGGTCCAGCTCTAAAAGGCTTGGGAATTCACTGTACCCAAAAGTGAGATGCTGCCTTAGCTTTGTGTGGATCAAGCCTTTGGTTTTCCAACCTAAGCAAGCTAGAGCAAAGACACCAGCTTCCCTGCATCTCAGCTAGCCTAGATTAATGAAACCTTGAACATAAGAGATGCGAATCTGTACAGTGTGTTGAAAGAGCTGTTGTGACATGTCGCCTGTGGTGAGCAATTCCTAGCAAGTGGGAAGCCACAGTGTGTGGCAGCTGTTGCCTCTGAGTGCTCTTCAGGGCTAGTTCCAAGCTTGAGTGCATTGCGGTAATTACATCTTGAAGAAAAATTAAATGTAAGTGGAAGGCTTTGGTTAACTATGGCAGGACCAGGGTGTGAAGAAAAGGTTGTAAAGCCTTCAGTGATGTGAATACTATGTGGGGACCAAACCAGGAGGGTGGTGCCACTTCCAAATCATGAGCTTCTTGCGTGAGAGGAGAATGACAGTCTTCAACAGCAGCAGAAACAACCCCTTCCAGTGCATCACTGTCTTTCCCTCATCTATGCCAGTGATGTACACCTTTGGAGTTTCAGCCCAGGTCAAGCTTCAGCAAAAAGAATCAGTCCAAGCCCCTGTGCGAGTTGGAAACTGGAGAAGTAAAGAAAACTCTATTGCAGTGCTTTGATGAAGGCAGACTTGAAATACATGTTTTGATTCTGAGTAATGCAGCAGCCTCATAGCACTTACTGAACTGGAGCAGTGGCACTAGGATTGGTAAAATAAATTGCAAACATATTTTTCATTTCTCATTTGATTTCTTCAAAGTCTATTCTGTCAAACTGCTGTGGAATGTTTAACTAAACTTTTAATACCTATTTACATGGCAGAACAGATATTTTGTACATACTTATTGCCTCTAGACTTTTTTTACAGTGTCACGCTGCAATGCAGCTGAAGCATTTTTTTTAATCCAACCCCAAGTTTCCATGGTTTTCTCAAGATAAAGCCAGAAATGTCAACTGTAGTCAAATTTTATACTAGTTTAGTAATAGAAACATGAGAATTGAGGCATAGTTAAGTTAGACTTAGCTTTGGTTTTGACCTATCTGTACCCAAGGACTTTCCCTCTAAGCTTTTCCAGTTCTCTATATTGTGTTATTAGAGAACATAATGCTTGTGAGTAGATATATAAACATCCCTCCCACAGTGTGAAATGAGGCGGCGTGCAGAACGTGTGGTTGAAGTTGTCAGCTGCAGACACTTCTACACATGAATATATGGAAAACTCAGTGGCATTCAGCTGTTTTCAATCTGCTGAAGTATTTTGGTTTGGGTTTTGTTTTTTTGGTGTGTTGTTTTTTTGTGTTTTTTTTTAATTCTTTTTGGATTTTGGTTAAATTAAAAAGATAACAGACACCTTATAACTTCTTTATAGAATTTATAGTAGATGTTTCTGTCTCTAATTGGTACATCACACAGATATGCTACAGTAAGTAGCTTCAGATGAGTTTTCATATGCGTACTGTAAGACTTGGAGTCTGGCTTTGTAGGTGCCTTCTCTGTATGTCCCTTCACAGAGACATTCTCTGAAAGCAGTGAAAACTGCAACACCCCTGTCTGATGCTGTTACTTTTTCAAAACATCGTTTAGTAAAACAAGACAAGGAGGCAGTCTTGGGATTCTTGATGTTTCTTGAAGGCTCACTGAGACTATAAAAGATCTTTCTTAACTTGTTGAAACACTTTTAGGTTAAAAAAAAAATAGGCTAGTGATGGATCACTACTGAAAGTATTCATTGGAAAGCAAAAAACACAAGGCTCTGTTTTGACTTAAAATCACTAAAAGTTAAATCCAGGGCTAGCCCTGCACAGATTTTCAAGAGGGTTAGGAAGAATATGAAGAGATTTCCCTTCTTTGAGCAAGGAGAAACCAATATCCTTAGCTTTTTGCTCTGGAATCACAAAAGTCTGGATTTGATGCTGGGAATTTTCTCTCTGCTGTAATAAGGAGCAGTTGCAAGCTGGATACTGGCTGTGAGATCAGACTTTTAACTGGTTTTACTGAATACTGAAAATACTGAGCAAACCTGCTGTCTCAGCACGGTTATCACGTGGCCTGAGCTGGATCTGAGGCTCTGAACATCAGTGGAAGCTTAGTCCTGCATCAAATTTCATGCTCCACAAAAAACAGGCTTACTTTGAGCATCCCGTAGTGAAGTAGTTATTTATCCTGGTGCTAAGAGAAATATAAGGTTTGTCTGGCTGTCTAAGCAGAAAGGCCCTGGAGGAGTTTTGTGCACACAATGATTTGCGAGAAGCAGACTTTGGTCTCATGAGGACGTATCATCCTTCCACATCACTAATCAATCAGAATTTTTCATTTTTAGATGTGAATGCATTTGCCCAAGACCACTGGCGTCTTTTCCTGGCCCCTCTTTGCTTTTCATCACACACTGCAATTGTGAAAGGGTGCAGCTTTGAAGTTTCTACGCAGGAAAGTGAAAGCCTTTTTATTCTCTTGAATAAGAGTAACCACATGAGGACTTAACTTGCTTGAAGTCACATGCAACGTGCTTCATATGTCTAATTGATTTATCTTAGCTTTCCCACATGTCCTCACACAGGCATGCCTCAATGCAGCTTGAAAGGAGGGAGTGCAGCCTTATGGCTGAAAAGCTAATGGTAAGTAATTAAAACTAGCAGCAGTGAGAACCCCTGAGAAAATCTTTGGCAGTTTTCTACATCATGTAGTGAGCTTGGGTCACCAAGGGCCTGTAAATAGCATCATAATGACTGGTTCCTCAGCAGGGATAAACATGTGCTTTGAGTTTTCTAAATGATTCGAAGGCGTGCTGTGAGATAACTACTGATAACAAGCAGATGTGAAGTTTACTTTTCAAGACAGGGAGGCTGAGGGGGAAAGTCAAGTAGATTTTGGCTTATGGTCTTCTTGGAAAGTCTGATATCTGAAGATTATTAAAGCCTTTTTTTTTTAATTTCAGGGGAGGAACTCAGTTGTATCTGATGAAGGTAATGCTGTTTTAAACCAGTTCTCATGAGGTCTAATGAGATACTGTAGGCAAAGCTTTCTGAGAGCTTGAACCTGAGGACAAAAGCAGAACATTGTTTTGCAGGATTAGTAAAGTTGTAGAATTTCAAAATCCATTTTACATTATGCCAGTGTCTTTCCAAAAGCTTCCTCAAAACCTGCATATACATAAGTCCTTTTTTCTTTAAGTGGTGCCTAAGCGTCAAAGAATGTGTTCCATCCTACCAGGCAGCAGGACACGAAACAAAGGCACTGAATAATGTGTCTATACGGATGCGGCGGTATAGGTGCAGTAATGCTGTGGTACTGTGAGCCCAGGGATGGGGTCAGGGTTAACTTGGAGCTCTCAGTGCTGTGTTTCATGTTAGCAGGACAGATACACGAGCAGTCGTGTAGGATGAGGCATTTGTGAGGTCTCAGAGGAAATCTGTTAGTCTCCTAAGTCAAAGGCTCTTACCAACAGGCCACCCGTTCTTTCTCAGGGAGGTCTGGAGTTTTGCTAATACTGTACAAGTGGATTAAAATAAGTTATTTAAAAGCCAAAGAACATGTCAATATTCTTCTCAACTACAAGGGTTCCCAGTAAACTGAACAGTGAGGTGAAAACTCTTTTGGTGTTCAGGAAGAGAGCGAACTGCTTAGTACGGAAAGTGACTGCAGACATCACTTATCCCCAGTGACTCTTCTGTGGGGATGGATTTTTTTTAAAAAGGCAATTTTTCTGTGTGTTGTTTAGGAGTTCCCTTTTAAATGGCTTACCCTGATGGCATACAATACTTAAAAAAACCCCCTTTTTCCTAGAACAGCAAAGGAAAAGTTTCTCCCTGCTCTTTTTTTGAGGGGCTGGAGGAAGAGAGAAATGGAAAGACATGACCAAGTCATACTGGGGCTCATCAGTTGCCATATGTGCCTGGTGCCTCTTCAGTTTCTGTCTTGTCCCAGATTTCCCACCAGAAATCACTGATTCCTCCCGCGCGATGCCTGCTGGTCTGTGCTGTGATGTTAGCTCCTTGTTTGAAGGCTGAACCCCCAAGTGCCCTGGTGATGCACACTTCCCATGTGGGACCTCATCCCTGTTTTGAGGGTGGAAGGGACCAGCCAGGTTTTCAAGCAGGGAGGCTCCAGCACAGTGGGGTTCTGGTGACACTTGAGTCCTGCATGCCCAGGCAGCTGAAAGTGACCATCCTGGCCCACCTGGCTTTGAAAACACGAGTCCCAACTCAAGCACGGTTACTAAACATGAGAGGGAGGTAGCCAGAGTGACAACTGGTGCAACAGGAACACTGAGTTCAGATAAAAATCTCTTCAAATTCACAAAGGGAACAAGCATGGTGTATTTTTAGGATTTTCCTTCTTGATCTCCTTCTACCCAAGGAAGAATCCAGCATGGCTCACGCAGCCTCTGTGCCCTCAGGGAGCCTTTTGCACAGACATCCATGTGGCATCTATGTGTTTGCTTTTGCAGTTTAGCCCGTTTCCTATAAGGGTAGCAGCTGGTTACTAACTGTTGCAAGATACCTTCTCCATCTAGACAGTGACTCATTTTTATAATCATACAGTTTGGTGGAATTAACTGTTTTCAACAGCTTAGAGTGTTTTAAAAGTGCATAGGCTCATAACCTTACAACTAGAGGGGACCATTTTGATCTCACAACCTGACCTTTTGCATAATACAAGACAGAGTAATTGCTGGATGATGCACATATATATATATATATATATATATATATATTTTTTTTTTTTTCCCCTGGAGCTAAGGCACATCTTTTAAAAAGACATCCACTCTTAATTTTAAAATTTAATGTGACAAAGAAACCATTAAATGTCTTTTCCATTGCTTCCCATTGTTAATCATCCTCTCATATAAAAATCATCAGCTTGTGTCTGCTAGGAATGTGTTTAACTTCACTGTCCACTCCATTGGCTCTTATCATGACTTTGTTTACTGGAAAGCCCTGTATTATCAGAAAGGGTTTCATTTATGAACAAAACATGAATAACTCAGCTTAGCCTCATCTTTGATAAACTCAGTGAAATGAGGTTCTTTAGCCTCTCATTTTAAGGCAGGTTTTTATCATCCTTCAGTCTATACTGTCCAAGCCATTGCTGCATCTCAGTTTTTCAACGGGTGGATGCAAAAGTGATATATGTTATTACAGGCGTGTCACCAGACACAGTTGTGCTGTGTATCTAATCTTGCTGATACACCCAGCTATTGAATTTGCTCTCTCTTCAGATACAGGGTTTCTTTCTGTCAGGCTCTGGTGGTTACCTGCCCTGCCTTCACCTGCTTGCTGAAGCATAGTCACCTATCGCTCCCATATGACTGGGCTTTTTTTAATATATATTTACTTGGCAACATAAAAAAAAAAATATTGGCCAAGTGAAGCCAATTGCCCCACAACCCAGCTTCTTTGTAGACCTGAATTATCTGTATTTTTCCAAAGTTTGTGTCCTCTGGTGGCATTTTCAGCTGCAACCCACAGACTGGGGTGAACCCTGCTAAGTACCCACCACAGTTGCCCCATACTTTATGCTGTACAGATATATTCTTCATGTCCTCATGCATCATGTTGGAGATCATATTGCCATTTGAAAGGATGCGGTGCTGAATACGGGTTTCACATCAGGCTGTTTCTGGCTCGGCACCTCTTTGATGTGTCCTCTTTCAACAGCCACGTGGGCCTGAGGTCAGTCCTAAAGCCATTCTGACAACTGCAGCCTTCAGATAACCAAGTTTATCAGCACAGTGGTAACTGTCTTTTGATATACTGTCAACATCTGTTTCTGTCGCAGCCTCGTTACGTGACATATCGTGATTTGGGGAAAGCAGATAATCCTCTGAGCCTTCGTTGAAGTGGTATTGCAGTGGAAATGGGTACATTACTGTGTCTCCTGCTCTTTCAGGGACTGAGGCAGGGGGACGTTAGAGGGGTTTATTTTTAACAAATTTTGCTCTCTAGTGTTTCAAAAGCTCTAGCTGTCAAGACTCCAGGCAGAGTAGCTATAATACTATATTCACCAAGTCATTTATAATACACTTTAGATTGCACCATTCAAACTGTAACATATACAGTAGAGTCCTTGCCCAGAATTGCTTCCAGGTTAAGGACAGGGACGTACACCACAAGAGCAAATCTGAAAGGTGGCCAGGCAGCAGGTGCCTGTGCAGTGCAACTGCTGGATCTCAAGGGCATCAGGAACTTCTGCAGAGGAGTAGGGAGGAGGAGAAGGTGATGGAGCAGGGCTGGGGCTTTCTGCACAAGGGCTCAGTGCTGCTTGGCTCACAGGAGACGGAGAGAAGACCCAAATGCCTGCTCCCTGTCAGTTTTACAAATGAAAGGAGGGGGGTAAAAGGCCAGGGCGTGAGGAGAGAGACATTAGGAGTGGGAGGATGGCTAGGAGTGGACCTCTGGAGCAACTGGCAGGCCTCTGTGTGTGTTGTGGAGATGGAGAAGAGGGGCATAGCAGAGAGATGCAGGAAATAAGATGGATATGGATGGGGGGAAAGGAGGCAGCAGCCACCGTGGATCTCTTCTGGAGGAGGTCAGAAAGAAATGCAAGGAATCCAGTGGCAAGGAGATTTTAATCGTTGAGTTCAGAGGTGGCCAACCAGGGGTCCAAAATTCTAGCAGAAAGAATGTGGGGAAAGCTCATTGTAGAAACTTCTGAGGAAAGAACCTGTAAGATTTAATGACAGCTTCAGCCTGATTTATTCATAAACCAGCAAGGAATGAACCGCTGACACGCTCTCTTTTGAAACAACACAGAAAATTAGCACTTTGTTGTAAACGCCTATAGGAGGAATTTCTGGCAGTTCTAATCTCATGTTGTGCAAGGCTCCAGCTATCACAGGAGGAGCTTGAATTGCTGAGGAGGTAAGAAACATCCTGTACAGGCAGGTGGGATACCAGCACAAGTGATGTGTGATATCTAGCTGTATATATATATGTTCATACAGTGGACATTAGCTGTGCAATAGGTACTGTCAGTAAAGTGTCAGAGACCTGCAAAGCTCTCAGAGTGTTCATGAGGGGGGAAACGGGGATATGTGAAGAAGACTGAATATAACTGAATAGTGAGTTATTGCACCACATATGAGTCACTAAATTTTCACCTAATCTGGCTAAAATTCGAAGTCTGGTTTCAGATGGCTAACTTATCCCAGCCTGGTTCCTATTTCTCTGGTATCTAGCGAACTGACTATCGAAATTAGAAGTGAGGCCTGGGACTGGAGAGCAGGGACACTAGGTCAGGATGGAGGCATGTGAGCTGGGATTGCATTAATCTTAAACCTCACACTTCTTTAAGTGCTCACTTAGCTAAATAAAGTGCTGTTAATTATGAGGCGTTCTGAATGCAGATCACTTTCTAAACCTGTTAAGTGAGCCTTTAGATTTTTCTCATGTGCAGGAGACTTTACAATCGTGCATGGTGATCTTGCAGAGAGACTCTACTTTGCATTAATTGTTCCTAATTATATTACTCCCTACAGCCCAGACCTTATGTTGCATGTTTTCGGAGTTCCCAAGGGTGTTCATGGAAGCACTACCTTGACAGGGAACCAGAAGAGACTACAGAAAGACTTGGTCCTGGGGCAGACATAAGCTGTTTTTGAACATAATTTTTGATGTGAATTGATGAGCCCTCATTTCAAGTCCTTTTGGATATTCCAAAAAATATTTTACAATGACAAAGCCAGAGCTTTTGGATTTCAACAAGTAATTTCTTAAATATGTCATACTGTTCGGTTTTCACTTACACCAATTTAAATCCAGAGCTACTACCCTGGAGTTATCCTGGATTTGCATTGATGTAAAAGAGTTGGGAATTTGGTTCAGCACAAAAAATTCGCTCAAGAAGGCAGCAAATTCCATGGAACACCTGCGATTATGACTTTCCTCGGTTGTCCTGGTTTCAGCTGAGATAGAGATAATTTTCTTCCTACTAGCTGATATAGTGCTGTGTTTTGGATTTAGTATGACAAGAATATCAATAATACACTGATAGTTTTGGTTATTGCCAAGCAATGTTTATACCAAGTCAAGGACTTTTAAGCATGAAGGCTGGAGATGCATAAGAAGCTGGGAGGGGGCACAGACAGGACAGCTGACCCAAACTGGCCAAAGGGGTATTCTATACCATATGACATTATGCTCATTACAGAAACTGGGAAAAAGTTAGCCAAGGGATCACTGTTAAGGGACAGGCTGGGCACCGACAGGTGGTGAGTGACTGCAGTGTGCATCACTCATTTTTTATATTCTGTTATTAGTAGTAGTAGTAGTATTTTCACTTGCTGTCCTATTAAACTGCCTTTATCTCAGCCAAGTTTTACGTTTTTCAGTTGTCTTGCCCATCCCACCGGTGGCAGGGAGGAGTGAGTGAGCAGCCGCATGGTTCTTAGTTGCCAGCTGGGGGTTAAACCACAACTTCAGTGTATCTCAGCAGTAGAGGGACCAGATATTTCAAACTACTGCCTGCTGGGAGTTAATTTTTGTTCCTGTGCTATTAAAGGTGAACAGTAGGACTGACAGTTTGTATTTATAGGACAAAAGGTATAAATACAGAAAAGCATAGTCAAAATTCCTCTGACAAACATAACAGAATACTGTAGATTTGGTCAAAGTGGCATATTTTAGGGCTGAAAATCTAAATTTGAGGCAAAATTTTTGTGACTAAAGCAAAGAATTTTCTGTTGGAAAAACATCAAAATTATAGAAATAATTTATTTTGTTTTCTGTTCTGTGGTTGCTGAATCATGGAATTTTTTCCCATTAATTCACTGTTTGTCTCAAACATGTAGGTTTCTTTTTCAGAGATTTTGTTTCACCGTGTCTACTTGATCAAAATCAGGAACTCCAGTCACTTTTTGATTGACAAAAACAAGTAAGGAAGTGGGATTATTCCAGAGTTTTCAAAACAGGGACCTTGGCTATGGAGGTACTTGCTAAATAACAATAATAGACCAAATTTCAAGAGAGATGAACCACCAGCAACTTCAGTGAACCTCCTACTCATGTATTTAACCTTAAAGTGTTTCCTTGATGAATGGTCCCAATTTCAATATGAGTTGCCATGTAATTTTGAAATTTAGGCTGTTTATTTAGTAACTCCCCCGAACCTGGAAGTGCTTTACATTCTTGTGGTGCGAGAGCATCTCTTTTTCTTATTCCGTGTAGAGCCGAACGGTGCATCCATACTGATGAAATACTCGCTCTGCTGACCAGCATGTCAGAGGCAGGGGAAGATATATTCGAAAAACCACAGAACTAGAAAACCCCACTAATTTCCACTTTCTCCTCATTTTTACTTAGGGCGGTGTCTTTTGCTAGATATTCTGAAACTCTGTGTTATAAAATATCTTAAAATAATATGTTCACTTGAAAGCCAATACATTAATTATGTCATCAAACAATTGCAGATTTAGGGACAAATTCTGCTGATTTCCAAGTGCCTACAGCTGCAAGTGAGTTGGCACATCTGCAAAGCCATATGAATACCAGACTTGATTTATGAGGTGAATTTATACTACAGTAAATTATCCTAATTCATTATAATAATCTTTTAGAGCTGAGTTTCAGTCTGTAATAGCTGCTAAGCAAATTCAATCTGTTTAAATAAATGTACATTCATCAAAGAAAGTCTTGATCAAGCAAGTAAAAATACAAATTATAGAAGCGATGTCTTCAGTAGCATTCTTTATTCCACACAGCTGAAGGATGGGCTGCTCTCTTTTTTCTGAAAAGCAGCAAATGGGCAACAGTCAGCACATCAAATTTTGGTCTGAGTTTTATCTGTGTGATGACATTAACTCAGTGAGGCTCCACTGGAGCGGGTACAAAGATAATTTGGCATTACTATTGTAAGAAAGTAAAATAGATTAATCTGCAACTTATCTTGAAGAGGGAGCGAGACAACGGGAACTGGCACTGAATCCAAACGCCGAGCCTTAAGGAAAATTCAAGGCAGCGTTTTTCACTTTGTAAGGTTGCCAGGTGCTATTCAGATGAGTTAAGAAGACACAGACCCTCAGTCTTTCTTTCACAACACGTTAAGCTGAAATGCAGCACTGTTAATTTAAGGCACCCCCAGCAGTACAATGGCATTTTATTTGTTAATAGGTGTCAGGCTGGATAATATGTTATGTCTGGGTGCTCAGCCTTCCACATTTTGCTCCCTAGCTAGATGAAAAAGGTGGAAAGAACAGTAACAGACCTGCAGGCTGCAGAAAAAAGCATGAGCATGAGCATGAACAACCCTTGAGCACACAGCCCTGAAGTGGAGGTGGCCACACGCTCTTGGCAGTGACTGTCCCCTGTCAATGATGGAGTCACTGCTGTGCTGCAGATTCCCCAAAGTGCCCTTACCCCTTCTCCTGGCACAGCAGAGTCATGGCTGGAAGCAGAGAACAGCCGTCCCCAGCTATGACTGACATGGTGAATGGTGCAAATTACAGCTCACAGGGAGGCAGGTTTCTTGGCTGTAAAGGGCTGATGCATTGCTTACCCGTTATGCCATGGAAAGCTAACAACAACCAAAAAAATTGCAAGCTGCATGAACCTTCCCAACAGATGCAGATAATGGAAAAATTGCAAGAAAATTGGTTTTAATGCTTCAGCCTTCATGCATAGTTGTCCAGTATTTCTAGCCATCTTCCAGTAGTTGATTTACTATAGCATTTGTTAGGCTTTTTTGTTGTAATCAAATCAGCCTGAAATGCAGCATTTAATTTTATTGCCATAGGTAAGGGGTGCAAATACAACAAAGTATGTTCAGAATAGGGACTGCAGGGACTGGTTGCATCTCAGTAGTTTTCTGTGGATATCAAAAGTACTTCAGTAAATAGCTTCTACAGCCTGTCAAAGTTAGCACTTTCCAGTGTCCTGGAGAATGCTCTTGTTTCACATCCTGCTCCTAAACCTTTACTTTCCATACTGTGCCTCTTAGTAGTCACTAGCATTGCCCTCCAATTTTCATTGATTTGTGTAGTCATGATATGTGAGGTTTAGTACTATTACCTTTTCCCCATTCATATTAATTGACTGAAATGTTCTTCTTCCCTCATACTTTTCCATATGCTTTGTCTATACCTCAAGGGAAAAGTTGTGCTTTGACAAAAAGAGCTTACCTACACAATTTAGTGAGCAGCTCTGAAAAACATCCTGCAGACCTTCTTCAGGACTTTGATTCAGTACATTTATTTAGAGGGGGGAAAAAAAAAAAAATGGGGGGCCAAGATGTGTCCTTTCACCTCTGAGTAAGAGATATGTACTTGCCTTGGTTGTTGTCTCTCCAGAAGAACACCCAAGTGACAGGAGATCCTGGCTGAGGACAGCCAGGTCTCACAGTGGAGATGGTGCCTGCTCTCAGGGAAAGCAACAGAGTGATTTCTCAGCGGTGTTTAACAAACCAGACTGAAGATATGTCACTAAAGCTCTCAGCGTTTTCTGGCAGTATTACAGGGCCATGATTCAACAAAATGGACTGTCCCTGAGCAGTCTCTCCCATTGTATTGTATTAATAGAAACAAGCTTTTAATTAGCCTCCAGCCTTTATTCCCTTTGATTGACTCTATTTGCTTTCTTGAACAAACAGACTTACTACACGCTTTATAAGAAAAAAACAAAAATGAAAACAAAAACCAAACCTCTGGTGTTCCAGCGTACAGAGCTGTGCTGACCCTTATCATCTGCTGTCCCCATCCACTGCTATAAAACATCTGGGAGGGCTATCTGTTCACTCCTTGTCTTAATTCTGAGCTCAGCTGGATCCAAAAAGCATGTCTCCCTCAGGTCAGTAAGATGCCTTGTCATCACCATTAATTTTCCCTCAAGACACAGATTTCCTGTGCAGCAGGCCAGAGCAGAGACACACCTATTTCCATTTGTAGGGATTAGAGCCAAAACACTTAACTACTCTGATCTCCTGTGTAATATAGGCCATACAGTTACTCCTGTACGAAGTCCAATTATTTTATTTTTGGCTAAAGTGTATCTTTTAAATGAGGAGTCAAGCTTGATCTGAAGACATTAAAATACAGGGAAACCCCTGTGATGGTAATTTGTTCCAGTTGTAATCACCCTCACTGCTCAAATTTTTGCTTCATTTCTAAGAGGCATCTTTCTACCTTCAACATGCAGCCAGGAGCGTATGTTGCTCCTTATGTCTCTTCGTAAAAGTGCCCTTTAGTGCTGAGGCTCCATTAATGTACATAGAGTCTGCAGCCTAGTCTTCTGGTTTTGTGGGGTTTGGGTTGGGTTTTTTAATGTTTTCTTCTGAGTCACAAATGCATTTGGTTCAATTAAAGCCTCTCACTATAAACCTCAGCCCCCTGGTAAGACTCACAGTGGGGGAAATGCCTGGTAAAACTTGCAGCCTCCCCACTTTGGACATGAGGATCGTTAGCTTGATAGCAGCTTCATCCCATATGTGCTACCTTGGAGCCAGTGTCCCTGGAAGCTCCTGACCCCACCAGGAGCTGCCCTTGGTCACCAGCCCCGGGACACCTTTTCTCTTGGTCTTTGCGTGACTGGCCTGGCCCAGAGCTACTGAGCTTGTCTGGGGTTGCCCAGACTCTAAGTTCTGTCTCCAGTATGGGAAGGCTGGAGAGTCACAGCAGTGGGCTGTGCTTTTGGGGTCTCTGTGTTGAACCGGCTGCTCATCAATGCTGTGATGCCCAAGACCTGTCCAAGTGGCAGCTCATTGCAGCAAACTAAGAAGCTGGAACTGCCCTTTAGGCCCTGACATCATGATGGAACATTCAAGGTCAGGCTGGATGGGGCTCTGAGCAACCTGATCTGGTTGAAGATGTCCCTGCTCATTGCAGGAGGTTGGACTAGATGACCTTTGAGGGTCCTTTCCAAGCCAAACTATTCTATGATTCTGTGGGAACTCTTTGGTAGCATCTTGTCATCTCACCCGTTACCCTTTTTTGGAGCTACTGTTCTCCAAGCACAGCACACAGGGTTTGTGCTTTTTGTTCCCACCATGCTCTCAGCTACATTAATGTTCACTTTCTGTAAGTGGTCCCAGCTTATCCCATAATTCAGCTTGCTTGAGTGGCTGCCCTGTACTCATCATTAGTTGTGCATTAAGTTTTGTGTTCCTTTGGAAACCTTACAAAGTTTGTGTCCGTGGCTGATAGAGGCCAAAGAAGGATCTCCCACAAAGCTGGATGCCATTTTCAGACAGTCAAAAATATTATGGAGCAGCTAAACAGTTTAGTGGCTAATGAAATAATGATTAAAAATTAAATGCTCTTCTGTCCTCTGGCTTCTGTCCATGTAAAGCAAAATTTTGACCTGAGTTTGCTCATGCACCTTGGCAGAACACTTAGAGGAAATTTCTGAGTGCCTTTAACTTTTCTTTAACAAAGCTCACAACAAAACAAGGACTGGAAGAGAGAAGAACCTGCATAACAAATTGGACTACGCTTACAATTTCTACAGGAGCGTAACACTTCTGCTGGGCATATCCTCTCTTGTCTCTATCAAAAGAGCTGCCAGAACATCTATCAAGTGGTTTAACCTATTTTAGGGCTGCATTAGTATCATGTGCACAGCTCTGCAAAAGCATCTTCTAAAAATGTACAGACATTCATCCCGCCAGTAAAAACTACTATTCATGTAATAGGATATGAAGGAGCTGAATCCATTCTTTCACCTTAAAAACACTTCTGAAAGTTTTTGGGTTTTCCAGGATTAAAGAAAATCTTATTTAAGCTATTTAAACAGAGTAATGCATAATTCAAATGAGCAAACAGGATGCCACTTTTCTGGTGAATCAAGCAAGAAGTGCAGAACAAAAAGAGCATGCGAAGTCATTAAAACCATTAGTCTCTTATGTGAAAAGGTTACGTCTTATGTGTCAAAAATTCTTGCTTGCGGAGGCTGGAGTAAGATTCAGTCAGAGTACCAGGAGGTGATGTGTGAAGTATGCTTAGCAAACAAACTGTGTCTTTCATGAAAGATGTTCTGCTCGCACTGAAAGCTCTGTTTTTCATGGTTCTGTTTGTGATGTGCGCCTTTAGCTATAGTTCATGGTTTTCAGCATTTCCAGCTCTGCTTTTCAGGAGTATATAGTTCAGCCATGGAAAAATTCATATTGGCTGAAATTTGGCATATGAAGAACCAGCCAAGAAATACATGTTCTAAGTCAAATAAAACTGCTCAGAAACAGACATTTTTAGAAAATGTTTTTACTCTTAATACATGAAAATTATTTGTCAGCCTATTATTTAAAAGTCTTAGAGCAGTACTGGGACTCAGTGCCTGTGGACTCTGAAGACATAAGGAAGAGTTATTTTGAAGTTTATTGGATTTTCCTTAAATAGGTTATAGTGCTATGTGTTAATTTTTTAATCCAAAGTTTCCATTGAGCTGCAACTTTGGCTGCTTCACTTGCTCTTCTGCTCTATGCTTTTAGCTAGACATGGAAGAAAAGACATTTTCCAGCTCCCTGGTTGACTGATAGACCTCCACTGATAAAAATTGCATGTAACACTTTGGAAGCCAGAGAGGTTACACTTGTGTAACTGAAATTGTGATATGGAACAAGAGTGTTTAGTGCAGTTTAGTGCTGAAAACATTTGACACTTGCGTTGAGCAAATAAATTATAGTGTCTCCACACTTAGGTTGAAAGACTGTGGGTCAAGGGTGTGATGTATTTCTCTGTTGGAGTTCAAAAGGGCAGAGCATGGCAGAAATAACAGCCAATATTGACTTATTTGGGAGCAAAAAAGCAAGATGTATTGGCCCTGAAGTTACACATTGACCCCAGATTTACTTCGGTCATTTTTTTTGCTTCCAAGGACCAAGAATCTTGGTATTTGGAAAAAAAATGAATTAAAAAACAAATTCAGGCTTAACACAAATGTGTGGAATTCTATTAACTTTCTAAGTGTTTGCCACCTTTTACAATAAGTACAGAAAAGGACCATTTTCCTCATATTTTCAGTGGTATATCACATCACAACAGGGAAAGCTGATTGTTACAGCCTTTATTTGAGGACTTCACCATTCTTCAAAGAGTTAAAGATATGATAAAGTTACAAGTCTAGAAGAACATTAGAAACCAATGAAAAAGTTACACAGCAGCTATTTAGGTTTGCAGTCTGAAAGTCTTTGGCATTAGCTTCAGGAAGAATAATTTTTAAAAAAATATGAAAATTTACACATATTGACTGTCTGAGTTCATTCAGTTCCCTTCTTTCTTCTTTCCTGAACTGTTGCCCTCTAAATGTAAACTTTATTTTCGTCTAGCTTGGGATTGCTTTCACTGAAACACAAGCTAAGATTTGGTTTGGGTTTTTTGTTTGTTTCTTTCTTTTGTTATATAGGCGTGTACCTTTCTCAAGAACTTTTAATAACATATTTACACATCAATTAAGGAAAAAAAAAAACACGAAAAAACCCTACAGACGTCTCCCTTACAACTTCTACTCTAAAATAAAATTTTCCAAATTCCAATTTGTAGATACAGTTTTATGTTATGCCTTCTGCCTCTTAATTAAAATATCCTTTAGTACCTGGGATTTTCTATTGATTAAAGCACATAAAGTTTATACTGAAATCTTCTGGGTTTTTATTTATTCTTCTGGATAAGAAAAGCATTTGGTTCCCCTCATAAGACTTGTAGGAATGAGCCCTAAGCATCTGGAAAGTCTTGAGTCCTCCCTCTGCAGATGTGGAATCAGATGAGCCCTTGGCCTCATGGCAGCCCCCTCCACTACGTGCTGCTCTGCAGCCAGAGACCCTAAAACTCCCTGGCTCCATTAAAAAATATTTTGCAAATACTTAGTTTTCCCTTGTTTCATGAGCTATCAAGCAAAGAATTATAGATGTTCTTTATAACAAAATCAGCAAGGGGCATATGATTCAGGAAGATTGTAATTATTGCAGTTATTATTATTGTTGTTGTTGTTACCATAGCAACATGTTTAATTCTTTGTTAGGGGGTGGTCTAATGAGTTTCCCAAGATATTAAAAAAATGGCATGTTGTTACAAGGCATATGTACACCCTACAGATTTAGTAGGTTAATGCTTTTAACGGATTTGTCAACTCCTGTTATTTCCCTGATTGCAGTTGAGTTTTCACCTACTTAACATGGTGATGGCACTGACATTAGGAAGGCAGTAAGTAGGTAGGTGGTATGTTTGTTGGACTCCTGGGTAGTCCCTTATCTTGTCTGTGACTACAGTGCTCTGGAAGCCCTTCTGTGTAGCTTTTCCTCACTTCTAATAAGCAGATTTAATTCGGCAGTTTCCACTGTTTGTCAAGGCAGTGTAAATTTGTGTATTGCTTTATTAGGAGGAAAAGCATGGATTGCACTCATCAACCACACTTCCATCTCTGTACAGAAAACTTCTTGTAGTAATTTATGGAAAAAAAATTTCTTTCTTGATACAGGTGAATATTAAATATGGGAAAATCACAGAAACTGCGATGGTATTAGGTGGAAAAATTTCATTTATCAGGGCAGTTTGCTCTTTACATTGTACAGCCATTGCACATTGGTCCAGCTGTGTGAAAAATGTTCTGATTGCCTGAGAAATTCATTTTAAGCCTGCTTTTTTATCCAGGAAATTAGATGCTAGTGAGGTGTGTATGAGCCAGGATACGGGAAGAGCTCTGGAGACAGAGATACTGCAGGACAGAGAGAAGGCAAGAGAGAGGAGAAAGGGGAGAACAGAATGAGAAAACTGAAAGGTGGGAGCTGTATTGGGTCACAGTGCTTCTCAGCCTAGAGATCCAGCTTCACAGAGGAAGAGTTATATTTTGAAAAGAAAAGATTCAGGAAAAGGAGGCAGAGACTGAGGTGGGTTGAGGGAGGCTGGCTGGGTTGGAGGATGGGGATGGGATTTATTGTCCCTGCCGTCAAGCCTGCAATATTTCTGAAGAAAAAAGCCCTACCTTTAGAAAGTGGTTTTAAAAGGGCGGTGAGGTGAAAAATAAATCCTAGCCCTGCCAGCCCCTCTCATTTAGAGGTGATTTAATGCCGTGCCTCTATTCTGCTGAGGGGAGTAAGGCAGCACACTTCCAGAGGAGCAGTGTTTATACCTGGACATAATTTCTCTCCTCTAGTTGAACATGTAGCCTCAGGAGATTAGGAGTGAATTTACAGCCAGTGGAGTTGTGACCATAAGCGACGTTCGATGTGGTGCCTGTGGGGAGCCTTTCTGTTCTGTTCAGGGGTGGTGTCCCAGCCAGGCATTCTTGATATCATTGCAGAAAAACCCAGTCAGAAGTGACAATTTGCACTCACAGCCATAATTAAATGAATGAGTAGAGCAGGCTTCCATAAATGTACCCTGTTCTCTGCACTCACTTTATTCTGTAAGGTCCTACTCTGTTCTTCCTCATGATTCTCTTCATTTTTGGAGTATAAGTCCAGCCGTGTGATCGCATTCCAAATAAGGTCCCTGTTGTTAAGTATCCAGCACTAATAGAAACACCTTCACCTCTTATTTTACATGCACATAAGTCTTTTAAATTCAAAATAATGTCCTCAGATAGACCTTTCAGTTCGAAAAGATGCTAATTTTATATTAGAATGCTTTGTAATGGAGGCAAGAGAAGCCGTACCACTAAGTCCAGCGAAGGGTGCATAAAGGTCTCTATATTAATTTGAGGCATCAAATCAGGTTTACCTTTTTTCAATTCTGTTAATGCCAGCTTTTCCAGCATTACAACTGGAATATGTAACAAAGCCTGTAGATACAGCTAAATCTCCATTTTAATGCTAACAGATCTCAGTCTTTATAACTTTCTCAAACTTTTGCTTTTCCACGTGAAATTGGGCATACTTGTTTGTAGCCTGAAGGCAATTTTTTTTTTCCTGCTGAAAGTCTCATCAAAAGCAGCTCTGTATTTTTCCCTAATAGAAAAAGAGAAATGCAGTTTTCATGCCACCAAATATGGTTGAAACTTGATGTTGTTCCGCTGCAGCAAATAGGGGAGGAGAGATTTTTAAAAAATTACAAATGAGAGGGGCATCCAGTGTGCTTCCGACTACCTAGTGAAAATTAATTTAGATTCATATGAGTTAGAATCTTAGGATCATAGAATAGTTTGCATTGGAAGGGACCTTCAAAGGTCATCTAGTCCAACCCCCCTGCAATAAGCAGGGACATCTTCAACCAGATCAGGTTGCTCAGAGCCCCGTCCAGCCTGGCCTGGGATGTTTCCAGGGATGGGGCATCTACCACCTCTCTGGGCAACCTGTGCCAGTATTTTACCACCCTTGTTGTTTAAAAGCACAATATCTAGATGGGACTTTAAAATGCCCTTGAATGAATTACCTGCCTTGACTGCGTTAGAAGTGCATGTGTGCACATATGTACCTGCACAGAAATGTCCGCGGAACAGATGATCTCCAAATATTCCTGTTTGACTTGTGCAGCTGTATTTAAAAGTTTAATTTTTCTAGATAGCTGGAACAGCATTTGCAGCAGCATCAGTGTATGCAGAAATGTTGCCTTGTTGTGCATGGTTGCAGTCCTCATTTGATGAGGGCGAGCTTTTCTTTGGTCTGTAGAAGAGTGATCCAATTTTTCTAACATTGTCCTTGGCATAATGTTAAACGTTGCAGAAGAAGTTAGTAAAACCAAGGGTGAAAGCTTCCCCTGAAGAGAATGGCTTTTCCACCTGTTCTCTGGACAACTTTACCGTGTCCCCGGTGAGTCGCTGTGCAGTACAGGTGTCACTGCCGGCGGTGTTGGTACGTACCACACTCACAGCCCAGATGAGATCACATTGCCATCTTAAAGAAATGCATCTCAAAAGCCACAAAGCACAGAGTTATTATTTTTTCTACCTACCAGTCAATGTAACACCATTACTAGGATCACTAACACCTAAATCTGTGTGTGTGTGTGTGTGTGTGTGTGTGTGTTACCTTTTTTCCTCCTTTCAGTCAAATGTAGTTTGAATTAAGACTAAAAATTGTGTACATTAATAATCAAATTATACCATCTTAATTAAGAGCTACGTTTCATTAAGAAGGTTGTTTATTTAAGAAGGGAGAGCCTGGAGTTAGACAGAAATGGCATTACTTTGCCATCTGGCTAAATGCCATAACTCTGAAGGATGGATAACTTCCGTGACTTTGCAAATGCTTTGTTCGCTCTAGTTTTAATTAACTAATCGGATGGAATATCCTCAGGTTGTCTTAGGAGTCTGTTGCACAAACCAAAGATCTGGCTTTGATCTCCCTATAGATCTGGCTGTATATTTGCTTGAGAGTTGATCTAAATTTTTCTCTGTTGGGATACAGTTTGGGAGAAGCACTTTCCTGTGATGTATCATGGCTGTCTTGCCTGTCATTGAACAAGTCTTTAATTCATACATGATTTTCATCTTCTTTTAACGGTTCTAGTTTTTCTCTCATCTTCTGAACAGCCTAATTAGGTTTTTGGGTTTAGTTCCATGGACGTGCACTGAGTGATCTCTTGCTTGATTTTCAGTAACTGAGGGCAGGCACAACTCTCTTTCTCCAGACAGTTACTTTAAAGCACCAGCACTTATTGCTTTTTGTTCTGTTTTGAGTTAAGCTCTACATGTGCCTTTACATCTAATAGTCTATGGGATGCTGGTGTGTGTGATATTCTTACCGCATTGCTATGGCTGGACCTTAAACCATCGTAAATCCATTATTTTTCTTAAAATTTACCACTCTAGTCCTTCAGTTATGCTCATACTATTTGCCTAACATGCAATTCAGATACTCAGCAGTCTTTGCCTAGCCTGTGTTGTGGTTGGGCTTTCTGTATCCTTTCAATTAAGATATTTAGTGTTTAATCACAGTAGGACATTGTTTGGTGATACTATATAATTAAATGGTGATGGTTGGTGAAGTGTATAATTAGGATTTCTAACAATTCGTTGTGAATCTCTAGTCTACTGTGAAGAAGAACAAAGCCAAAGAGAAAACGCTGGCTGGGTTATATAAATAAGTAAGAGATGATGGTCAGGCTGAAAATGAGGGTTCTCCCCTCCTTTAATGAAAGGGTTTGTGTACATTAAATAGAATAAAGTATTTCTTAGGCTGAAAGCTTTCCAGAGATAATAGTGTTGGCCCTCTGAGGCTCTTTATTATGTCAGATGTGGGATCTGGATTTACGGGAAGCGGCCGCTGCCTCCGACAGACTCAGTCTTGTGGAGGGGAATTTGCCCGGCCTCTCCTGCCTGCAGAGCTTCAGGCTACAACCTGTGGATCATCAAGGTTGTTTTTTTTCCAGGGTGTCCCAGAGAAGGAAACCCCCTGTTTCCACTGAAATAACCTTGGCTCTTGGGAAAAAGTGTTCCACTCCAGCTTTGGGGGATGAGGGACATAGGGAGCCCTACCAGCCCCAGCCCTAGCTCTCAGTGGTGAGAGTAGCTCTTTTGGGGCAGGATTATGAAAAATCCTGAAAGTGGTGGAAAAACTCCTCCCCACCTTTCTTTTTTTAAGTCTAGGAATATGCTGTTCTCTTAAAGTGCAAGCTGAAAGACTCGTAATTATATAGCTGCAAGAACCATAGAATCATAGAATAGTTTGAGTTGGAAGGGACCTTGAAAGTCTAGTCCAACCCTCCTGCAATGGGCAGGGACATCTTCAACCACATCAGATTGCTCAGAGTCCCATCCAGCCGAGCCTGGAATGTTTCCAGGGATGGGGCATCTATCACCTCTCTGGGCCACCTGTGCCAGTGTTTCACCACCCNAGAGCTGTTCCAGCTCTCTGATCATTTTTGTGGCCTCCTCTGGCCCCTCTCCAACAGGTCCATGTCTTTCCTGTACTGAGGCCTCCAGAGCTGGATGCAGAACTCCAGGTGGGGTCTCACCAGAGCAGAGCAGAGGGGCAGAATCACCTCCCTCGGCCTGCTGGCCGCGCTGCTTTTGATGCAGCCCAAGATACAATTGGCCTTCTGGGCTGCAAGTGCACATTGCCAGCTCATGTCCAATCTCTCATTCACCAGTACCCCCAAAGTCCTTCTCTGCAGGGCTCCTCTCAATCCCTTCATCCCCCAACCTGTATTGATACCGGGGGTTGCCCGGACCCAGGTGCAGGACCTTGCACTTGGAAAGGAGCACCAGGGTGAAAAAGAAATCCCACCGTGTGAAGCTCAGCATAAAATCACAGGAACTGGCATCACTGGTCTCGGCAGGAGTCGCGCAGCTCTTTTGAGGCATCAGTTCTCAGACTAGGCTTTTGAGGTGTGTTTTTTCCTCTCCAGAGGTTATTCATACAAGCTGCCAGCTACATAACAGGGTGATCAGGTTATGCAGGACGATGTAGAAACCTGTGAGGATGGAGTGGTTCAGGGTTGGTCCATTTATTTATTAATTTATGAAGAAAGAAGCTCAGTGTCTCGCAGTGTTTACTTGAAATATAGAGTGGCTGTTTTGGCCTCTGTCTTGCTGCTGCATTTCATGATTTTCCACCTGGCATAGGAAACCTGGCACAAGTTAGGTGAGTACATACCCACCGCTTAGATTTAAGTTTTGCCTCTTTAATTGCTTCCTAGTACATAACCAAGAAACCTTTTCAAAACAAGCATAGCTTGCGTTTATCCCCGTTTGATTACAAAACCAGAAGCAAAACTAGCAGATTCCAGAACAAATGACAGCATGTTTGTGCTAAATATTTTTTCCAATGGCATTGTGAAAATCTGACAGTGAAGTTAAGCAGGCTGTTGCAGTCTGCCTGCCCGCAAGGCTGCACCACCCGGGCGAGCAGGACCATTACCATTGGGGAGACAGGGCTTGCAAAGACTGTGGATGTGGGAGGAAGGCTGGCACTCATGTGCTCTCAGGGCCGAACAGAGAAGAAACCATGGGAAGAGACAAAGAAGAGCGAAGAAGGGGGTGGTAGCAGACACTATTTGGTAGTATCTCTTCTAGTTTATGATATGCAATAAAGGGCGATAAAGTTTCCCTGGTCTGTAGCTCTTCCCAAGAAACGCTGGGGATGGATGTGCACACGTGAGGATGCCGTGGCATGAGGAACAGCTCAGTTCAAATGAAGGCAGCAGCACGGCTCCTCCAAACCAGGCGCTTCACAACTGCAACCTGGGGGCTTGGTTGTGCAGGCTGGTTGTGCAATGACCATTATGTTTGCTCATTTAGCCACACTTACCCCAAGAGGGGCTACTCAGCAGCGTTTAGGTCACAGAGCCGGAGAGGGGCTGGGGGCATTGTGCAGCAGCTGGAGGGGCGGCTGCTTGGAGAAGCCCCGGTGAGCACTGTGCTGCTTCCCATGCCTGCAGCCTCACGCTAAATGCCCATCCAATAGGTCAGGGATGGTCATGCACCTTTATGCATTAGCCAGGAAAAATTCAGAGCGTCTATTTAAAGCTTAGCTCAAAATAATAAGTTTAAAAAGCATAAAACAGTCTCAGTTTTTGCAATTTATAGCCATTATAAAGAACTATTGCTTTCTGAGCTATGTTAGTCATATGGAGCTGTCAAATCATCAGTTTTGCTGACTGCAATGAAACCATTCATGGAGGATCACAGGATTTGTTTTCATGAAGAGTATGTTAATAACCTGTAACATCACACAGAAGAGAAGACAAAAATCTCGTTTTGAATTTCGTGGCTGGATGGATCCAGTAATCTCAAAGCTATACAAAGTTTATTGTTGGTAAAGATGTGTCTGCTTTTGATTTGAGTGTGCTAATGTAATATGCTGGGTTTGTGTCAGTACAAAAGCTTCTCTGTGAAAAACATACACACACATATGTATTTCTAGATATTTGAACGTAAATGTGTGTGTGTGTGTGTGTGTATGTACATACTTATATGCCTGAATTTTAAAATCCTCTCTGTCCTAAGAGACAGACTTACTTTCCTAATGCCTAGGCATGCGTAAAAAACAACCATTTTACACTTGGGAACCTGAATTTAAGCACTTACAGCCAGCTTTTTCAAGGGGTTTAGTTATTTAGACCTAGAGAGAGCTCCTCATGAGATCATCTACTTTTGCTACTGAGTTAGGCTCCCACTGGGAGCTGGTTGCAATTCTGCATGGTTAAGTACCTCTCAGTATTTAATTCCTACCTACATGTTGAATCATAGAATCATAGGGTGATTTGGGTTGGAAGGCACCTTGAAGATCATCTAGTTCCAATCCCCTGCCATGGGCAGGGATGCCTTCCTATGGCAGGGGGGTTGGAACTATTAATAAATGTATGCAGTTTGCTCAGACCCCTTTAAATATAACCATTAGATTTACTGCTCATCAGTTTTGAGAACATTAGCATTGAGAAATTTATCATTTGAAGGCTACAAACTAGGCTTGCAGTCTTCCTTCCGAAATTCAAGGGGTGTTATCTCTTTTCAATGAATCACACTGGGGAAAACCTCTCCTGACTAATGTATGTATTTTCGTTTCCTGTACTACATTTCTTCAAGTATCTTATCAGTACATTTTTTGTCAGGGTTACAAAGGGAGCTTTGCGTCTTTGTCAAAACTGATATGCTAGCAGGAATATTAAGAGACCACCTAAGATCCTGCAGCAAGAGCCAAGAAAAGGACACAGAGGCAAATGCTTCTAAAAAAATTATTCAGCAAAAAAAGTGTGCGTGTCATATTTGAGTGTTCAAAGATGTGCTCCTGAAGCATAATATAGTTGAGGAGTCAGGCATTTTGTAAGGTGGTTACTCCATGTCAAAGAGCAAAGATATTTAGTCTCCCATTNAAAAAAAAAAAAGCAACAACCAAAAAGACCAGCTTCTCCCCCAGAAAAACTTCTGCTTATCTGGAGCCCAAAAGGAATCTGCAGATGTATACCCCCTGCATGAGAACAAAGTCTCCAGTTGCTGGAATGCAATGCTATAAAAACAAATACTACAAAGCCTGATAACAGGGGGATGTCTCACTTGCATACTTTTTTGTGACTATCTTGGTTTGCAGAGAAGGGGGTCCCCAAAGCATGTGAGTCAGCAGGATCCCTTTGTACTGGGTCGCTGTCTGTTTGGCCAGATGTCTTCCCAACAGTGAGATAGAAAAACCAAAGCTCTTATTAAAGTAAGTGGGGGAGAGGAATGGAAAAAAAAAGCATGTGTCCAGCGAAACTAGGCACATTGTGTCCCATCTGATATTTATTAAACATTGATCAAATCAGCGGCAAGAAATGCACATCATGCGGAAGTGACCCTGGCTCCCCAGCTCTGGAAGTTAGTGACAAATGTCTGGGAGCAAACCAGCATCAAAAACACGTGTCCAGGACACAGAGAGGAGCGTGCTGCACTGCGAGCAACAATAACAAATGGAGAAGGGCTGACTTCAGCCCAGAACCCCCTTTTGCAGGTTTGACATATGTTCTATTGACAGATTTAATGTGTAGGGTCTTTCCCTGTACATTTGCTCTACAGCTTTCTAGATGAGAGGTTACACATCTCCTGGAAGAACACTGCATTCTATGTAAGTCATGAAAGCAACCAGTTGAGTGGGTATAAGTTGGGCAGTTTTGTCAAATTAAAGGCAAAGCATGGGCTCCTTCAGGCTTGACTCACATCTTTTGTGATAAACCTGCATAACTTTATGCTGATTTGCTGGGTTTTGTGTAATCACAACTAGCATTTGAAATCGTCTCTCATCTATAGTTGCTTAATGTTTTGGCCATCAGTTCTTTTCAGAGCAACCCCTCAATAAAATAAGCATCCTCATAGCACAGACTAAATGCATCTCCTGTATCAGAACCATCTTATTTGGGGTTGGTCCTTAAACAGGGTAGTGGGGAAGAACCACAGAGCAAGTCGAAGCCAGGTTCCCTGCTTGGGGAGGTCGCGGAGCCCTGATGACACTGTAATTCGTCCCTACACAGAGAAGTTTCCATTCCTGGCTTTTGCCTTTGCTCATAGCCTGCATTGTTTAACTACACAAAAAGACATCAGAATGAGCCTTCCAAATCTTTTCTTCATGGTACCTCTACCTTTAGTAATTTTTATTTCTTTAATAAACTAGAAAGACAGCTGTTATTAATACTAGCAGCGGAGTTAAGAGGTGTGTATTTCCACTAAAGAGTAAATTTAATAGCTCTGAAAGACTTCACTGTGTCCATCTCCAGGCAAAAGAAAATAAAGGACACTGTTAAAGCTTCCTGGCTTTCTACTCCAGCCCTGGACCTGGGGCAAGTTACACGAGGGTAGTGGGGGTTCAATGGCAGTCAGATGCAGTTTTAAGCTGAGAGGCAGAAAGCACCAGCAGGCAATGCAATATACAGTTCCAGCCCAGCTCATTTAATGGAATCTCTCCTGCCTGTATGATCACTGTGTTTATGTTATTGAAACCAACAGTGCTGAACTGTTAAAGGATGGAAAGGTCTGGCTTTTGTTGGGGTGCTGTTCTGATGTCAGTTTGAAATACACTGAAAGTAAAAGTTCCGAAAAGCCAAAGTGCTGTTTTATTGAACCAGCGATAGAGAGGACTGAGACAAGTGAAACAAGATCCTAATGAAGCACTGGAATATACATGATGCTGGATGCTGAACTGCAATACATCCAGTGACATCAGTGAAGTTTCAGCTCATTACGCTGCACAGGAAGACAGAGTACAGTGACAGAAAGCAGGTCATGTCATAAAATGAGTAATCTTAACATGAGACTATAATCAAGTGAAACTTTTCTGTGTGCAGTTCCTGTCAAAGGTTTTGTTTTTATTTCTGCCTTTCTCTGTGCTTTGTACCTCTGCAGTCTATCAGTCTTCCCAGTTATGGACCTGGTCCTGCTTCCATTAACATTAAAATAGGGAGGCCTAAGCTTTCTATTATCTGTGTATTTAGAAGGTGAATGTGATGTGCTTTTTGCCCCAAGTTTCTCGTGGGGTTTTTTGATATCTGGGATGTTCAAAGACTTACGGGATTGGAATCTGAATTTTAAATCTTTCGTAGGAGGAACGTTACGTTTAGTGCACAGGGGCTCAAGGGGCCCATTAGTACCAGCTAACAGCACCAAAACACCACGAGTTCCCGCAGTGAAATAATTTCAGTGTCTAAATACCTACTGCAAACTTTCAGAAACTCCGCTTTCCCTTTCCAGCATTTTCAACAAGCAGAGCTTGCCCACTATCAAACTCCTTGAGACTTGCAACCAAACAAAGAAAACCAGCCCATACATCAGGATCCCTAAGCAAACTTGGCTGCTGAATTATGGAGCCTTCACTTTTTCTTTTGTAGTGAAGGGGTTGTCAGTCTCCCAAATCCAAGTCACCAATAAATGGACTATACAACTGCCCATCTCTGTGCCAGCTCCCTTCTTTCCCACGTACACAGGCAGGAGAGAAGCCTTTCCCCTCTGAAATTTCTGTTCCTAGGTTTATACTTACAAGTCCTCGTCTCATTTTCCCCCGGTGTTCCTGTCCCTGAAAAAAGAACCAGATGTTCTCAACTGATCTCAAGCCTAAACCCCAAGGAACCCAAATCTGTGACATGGCTTTCATCACATGGTAACAGAACATGACATCACAGCTGAAAAGTTTAGAAAACACATGAGATGACATAACGTGGAAAGCGGACTGAGCTGCGAGAGATGCATTTCTGCCTTAGCCAGCTAGCATATGTGCAGAGGGAACTGAGGAAAATACCTTGTCAAATAAACTTAGTAAAAATACTCTTCCTGAGTTTCTCCAGTATAGTAATCCCTTCTTCAAGTACCCTGGGCTTAAGGAAGTCACTGGAAAATGCTGTTCTTTGAGAGAGAAATACAGTTGACTTAACTTGATATGTCAGTCACCCGTACTTTGTGAACCCAGGGGAAGTGGCCTGTGCTTTTCTCTTAAAAAAATGAAAAATAAAAAACTGCTCTGCAGAAGGTCATGACTTAGGGAAAGTATAATCAGCTGTGGGTTAGGCCTCGGGGGAAATATAAGTTACTCATAAAAAGCTACGAGCAAGTTTTGATTAGTTAAGTAATCTGGTACACAGAATTTATTAGAGCTTAAAGCTTTCCTGTGGGACTCCCCTAATAGTACACAACTAGAGTAAAATATCAAAGAAATGCATTTTCTGACAGAGACAGAAAGCTGCATTTATCCTGGCCTGCTTAATGCACATTGGAAGGAGGGATAAATCCCACCATTTGTTCCGGCACAGTGGTCCAGTTTTCGTGTTTTTACACGTTTGTGTTTCTGATTAATTTCTTGGTAACTTCATCAAAGCTTCCAACACTCTCAAGCTGTGTCCGAGGAGCACGTCAAGAAAAGAGGCATATTGCTTCCCTAATAGACTCAAAGATAACAAACGAGTCGGCAAAAAGCTAAAATATAAAATAGTAAAGGCCTGTTCTCTGTCATCAACTTGAGGCTGTTTTTCTTGTCCACAAGGGAAAATTCACCAGCGTTTTTCTGTTGGTATAGATGTACCACTGGCTTTACCGGTATAGCACTCCTTCTTCTCTTTGCAAATAGTACTCTCCAGACCTCCTAAAAATAAGAAAAAAAGTCTCTCTCATTATGGAAGGAACATGTTCACATGGTAGCCATTTGTGGTAATGGTGGCAAAGCAGGACAAGTACTCCTACCAGGTTTTCACAATAATTTCTGTATTTTCCTTCTGTCAGAGCATTTACTGTGTCCTAGGGAGACTGAATGCTAAGAAGGAGCTGCTGCAGTGTGATACCTGCCAGAGGAGATGCTAATAAACATTTGACTTCCAAAGGTCACCACAGTCTTGTTGGAACAATCAAAAAATAGTCCTGTCTCTCAGGAAAGCCACAGCTTTTCCTACTTCTCTTCCACATGCTAAAATCCCAAAGTGATTGTATTGCTAAGCTGATGCTTTAACCACCGTGGAGTCTTATCCTGGCAGAACAGGCAGATAGGCACCCATATTATCATCTGATTACATAAATATTTATTTATTTAGAAAATGGAAGAGAGGAAATGGGGAGACAAAACTAGAAATGTGTTCTTTACCATTGTTTTGAAACTCTTAAAATCTTGTTTTGCAGGTATTCAGGAGGGGACGCAATGTACCAAATGTAAAAATAACTGGGCACTGAAGTTTTCCATCATCTTATTATATATTTTATGTGCCCTGTTAACAATCACAGTAGCCATTCTGGGATACAAAGGTATGTATGCATCAAGCACAACATTCCACTTTTAGCTAAGCATCCAAGCGTATTTCCACATATTAGATAGACAGGCAGTTTATCACATTTTTTACCCTAAATATCAATACCATGGCAATGTTATTTGTTCTACACAGATGATCATTCTTCCACCATGAAGGAGTACTAACCCAAAGACTTAAAGCTCTGTGCTATACCTTGATTTCACTGAGCTCTTTTACATATACCACACCTTTCCAGAATAAATGTCCTTCTTAATGGGACAGCCATAAAGAGTCTTACTAATACAATATCTATCACAGGCACAAAGTGTAGAATCAGTATTACTTTGAAATATCTGGCAGAAAGATTGAACCAGGATGTGCCAATATATTGAGTTATCTACAACTATTTTGATGAACAAAGATGCTTAGACACTTTTGACAGTTATCTGAAAGACTCTGGTAGCTGGGCAACCCAGAAATAGAGAAAATGTCATTTGTGCAAGTCATCAGTTGGGCACATTGGAAAGCACAGATGAAAATTCTCATACGTCCTCAGCACTAATTATCTGTAGCCACTTAGGCATTTTTATGAATGGATTCATGTAAATGTCTGTTTGTTGTGCAGTCACAGCTATAATAAGTTAAACAAATAGGATGTGAGTTTCTGGTAAGAAAAAGAAAGTGAATAGCATCATTGTGAGTGTTATAACAGGACATCGTGGCATGTTGCGGAGAAACCCAAGCTGGCTTTAAATGAGCTGCTTGAGTATGGCTCTGAGAGAAGCTTCAAACCCCTCCAAGAAGCTGGGTAACTATTCATGTGATTAGCATGCAGTGCATCCTGTGCCGCCAGCAGCTGCACTTGTAGCAGAGCTGACATCACCTCTGGTCCTTTGCCAGTGAAAGAAAAGGAAATTGTAGAAATAGAAAGGGATAAATACTTATTTAAGAGGATTTGGTACAGTTTTGAGCAGGACGAAAATTAAAACTGCTTTGTTTGGATGGAAGATTTAGCCAGGAAGAAGAGAGAATATGAAGGACAGATAGAGACATGTTGGTATTCCTTTTTCATGATAAAGCAGATGAAATGTGGTAAATTAAAATCAAAAGTAAATAAACGCAATACATACTTAACTGGTCAGACATTCTCCTGAATAATGTGTAGCTGGTCTCTGGGGGTCCGATTCTGAAAAAAAAAATCTTTCCAGGATTCAAAAACGTGTTCTTGATCGATAAAGATACGGTCATTTGGTTATATGGACTAGGGGAGGGCAAACTTAGACCTTTTGCAGATACAAATGTGCAGAGATCTGCTTACAGCAGGTGAAGATGGATCCATCTAGGCTATAACCCAGCCATTAAATGCCTGAGATTTAGCAGAATTTTCCTGAAGAGGGTTTTATACAAGTTCTGGGCTCACCAGAAGACCCAGACCTCACTTGAAATCACAAACAGCATATCAAGTTGGAGGGACCATTGCTCTATATCTTGTTTTTGCAAATGTTTGTTTGTCTGTGTGTAGGAAGCAATAGCAATAAGAACACTGTCCAAAAGATCTCCTTGGGAGAGGGAGTTTCTCTTCCTTGTTTCAATTCACAGTTTTCAAGCCTCTCTCTCCGTGAAGGCTCTAGCACTGTCTTTCCTCAAGCTTTGCTCTAATCTTGAGGCCTCACCTTTGCTACACTCATTTCCAAACCTCCTTCTTGTACTGAGTAATCATTGGTGCTTGACCAGGGACTGGTCTTTCTGTCATAGCATTACCGAGATACATCTGTCCAGGGCAAGGACAAAAGAGTTTCCTTTCCCAAAAAAAAATGGGAAAAAGACTGTAGGAAGATCAATAATGCACATCTTACAGACCTTAAGACATCTTGGTAACCACTGCTCCACCACTCACCAGTTTGGTGACTCCTCCACCTGAATGCCAAGGGAAAGAGGCATATGCTGGACAAAAGTCCAGTTTAGTCCAAGTCATCCCTTCTGTAATGCCAAGCAGGAAATGGTCTAATGTCGGGCACTAATTTTGCCCTTTGTACCTGCAACTTAAGAGCTTTGTCCCCACAGTGCCTAAGTGCTGATTTGCAGGGAAAACATGAGTTAGACAAAACCCCAGTTGACGGTACATATTTAAAGGAATTATTGCAATATTTTTGTTTGTTGAGAAGGAATTAGGAGTTAAAGGAGAAACAAAACTCCAAATAAAATTTTATAGAGCTCTTGAACTCTGCATCAGAATTTGGCTTGTCTTTTTTTATTGCAATATTACACTGAAAGAAGGAATTCTGCTGGCATCAGGGATTCTTTCAGTCTCTTAGCTAAGTTTCCATTAAATTTGTCTCCCACACTTATGTTTATAAAGCCCAAAACAACTCTTAAAACTTTCATTTCCTAAGTGGTATTTAGATATCCTTTGTGATTTAAGACGTTAAAACTACTAATCAGTGGATTAAATGTGGCAGGCAAAAAAATAACTCAATGGGAGGCAAAGTCAATATAGAACAAACCTCCAAACTGGTGGTAAAAATTACATAGTAGGCTGAAGAAACCTGAAACCAAAACATGAATTAAACATCAAGGTCATGAAGCTGAGTTTACTATTAGTTTGCTTTGAGAAGACATATTAAATTATTGTTAAAGACATTAATAAAGCAATCTGTAATTTTTAATGCATACTTTCTTAAACTGAATGAAAAATACAATGCTGAAATTTTTCTGGCACCAGTCAGTGTCAGATTAGCTGATTGAAGGTGAATGATCTTCCTGTGACTCACACCAGTGAGGGAAGCTAGCATGCTCTCAGCTTGAATTTCTAGTAGTTCTCAGTCTCTGGTCACTCCTTGTTTTTAGGTGTCTTGACTGATGCCCACCATGACTTTCATCTACTTCTTCCATCTGTCTCCCAGACAGAGTTTGCCTGCCATCACCTATGGCAAACACACCATGGTGACGTGGCTCATTTTATCCCCGTTTCTGAAATAGTGTCTCGGATACAGACAGTCCTCACTGTTCTGGTCAGCAGCTACCTGAAATTTTGGCTTCTATTGAAGGTTCTTTACCATATTTTCCGTAGTCACCTTGTCAGAAAGTGAGCAGTAATGGAGATCTGACCAAGCTGAGAATTCAGGTGAATCAAAAGCAAGCTTAAGGCATACACAGACTTAGCATTTTAGAGAGCAGTAGACTGTTGAGAGCAGCAGAGTGGCCTTCATAAGGGATATTATGGCTGGTCTGCCTGTTTTGCCTTTGCCGTTTTCTGGAGAAGATGGTAAGTGGCTATTCAAGCCCAAGGCGCTCCCCAGAGGTTGACTTCCACTCCTGAGAGTGCCCCACATGCTCACCTACAACTGAAAGCTCCGTCCAGAGATGGTGGTGGGAGCTCTGCTGAGGAAGGAAAGGCATTCCCAATAATAGGATATCCATCCGTGTGACCTGCTTTGACAGCAAGAGCAGCAAAACCTACTTTGGCCACAGCTCTTTACTCATTCTCCCTAGAGTTCATCCTTTCCACTTGCAGAGCTGTGGCAAGAAACTAAATAAGCTATAACTTGCTGAAGGAGTTTGGTCATATCAGGTCCCCCAGGAGCAGGATTTGTTTGAACATGGAGGTAAAGTTCCTTTCCCTGTACAAAGCAAATGTGTACATTGGTTTGCCTATGGGATAACAAAATTCAGCTTAGGCTGCATGACTGGGAATGTTTGAGCTAGCCCCGCAGTTCATGTTTGCAGAGACCACCTCTGTTTCTGTTGCTGGAGCCGGGTGGTTTGAACTTGGCTCTGGCCTCTGTCCCCTACCCTTCACATGACAGGGCTGGCTTGCCCTCTGAGGGGAGACAGAAATAAAATAAAGGAAATGGTTTGCCTGATAGAGCTAGTCTGCACTTTGCATCAGTTAATCTGGGTAAGTCATCACCAGCTTAGTGTCAAATAGACAAAAGTCAATACCTTGCGTGTTTGAAAGCAGGCTTCTCTTTCTGGCCTCTCTAAACCAGCATCTTCCAGCTAAGTGTCTTGTCAGCTCTCCTGATCCCGGGCTGCTGTCTGGCATCCACTTACATGCTAGAATTATTAAAGCTATTATTAAAGCTATTACTTTCTGTAGGAGACAAGCTGCTGGAGACTGAAAGACCTTCTAATAGTGCTCATTACTGATCTTTCAGACACAGTCCAGGTACAATCTGCCCCAAATACTATGGCCAATTGTCAATAATACTGGTAAGGCTTCTGAATAAATCGTGCTTCAAGAAATTTTTGGGGTGTTCTACACAAAGAATGTCCATAGCTACAGACCAGCTTTGATCTTTTTATTGTGGGGTGGGGTTTTTTTGTACTTTCAGCAATGAAAATACCAAATGCTGTGGTATCATAGAATCACAGAATAGTTTGCGTTGGAAGGAACCTTCAAAGGTCATCTAGTCCACCCCCCTGCAATGAGCAGGGACATCTTCAACCAGATCAGGTTGCTCAGAGCCCCATCCAGCCTGATCTTGAGAGTCTCCAGGGATGGGGCATCTACCACCTCTCTGGGCAACCTGGGCCAGTGTTTCACCACTCTCAGTGTAAAAAATTTCTTCCTCATGTCTAGCCTGAATTTCCCCTCTTTTAGTTTAAAACCAGGCCCTGATAAAAAGTCTGTCCCCATCTTTCTTATAGGCCCCTTTTAAGAACTGAAAGTCCATATCTTTAATTCCATCCAGTCTCATCTAACCGTCATGCAGGCATCTACATATTGATAGCATTCCTACTATTTTCATTTGCTTTGGACTCTTCAGGGGAATATTTTAACTCAAGTTTCCAGTGTTAGATTTCATTCAACCAGGAAAACATTTTTGTTATTATAGGATAGCATAAAATCTCAATTTTACAAACTTCAAATCTGAAGTACAAACTGGTATGCATTTGAACAGCAAAAGGAAGAACCTACATTTTCTTTCATCATTGATAATATATATTATCAATATATAATATTTATTCATTTGCCAACTCCAAGTGGGGAAAACAGGTGAATATTACGCTAAATCTGAATTAGCAAGACCCGTAGATGATGTGGCATTGCTTGTCAAGGCACGGGTGAAGCAGAAGCACTTGGAGTAGTCCTGCCTTTTAAATCCAGATGGTTTCATGAGGTGTTGTCTAAGTGCCCAGAGTAAGCCATGTCCTTTGCAGTCGCTACCCATAAGAAAAACAGACCACCACAGGCTAAACAAGGAGCTCCCTAGAGCTAGCCAGAAGGAAAAGCCAAGTATGGTCCCCACGCTCACTGCATGTGATGCATAGGTGTATACATGCATCAGTGGAGTGTGAGAAGTAGCTGAAGGAACTTTGCTGATCTGGGCTCCAACCTGGAAGAGAGTTGGGCAGGACAAACAGAGAATCAACTCTGACTTCATTTAGGAAAAGTGCTATACGGCTTTTTTGGCAAGTAACTTTAATGGGCACAAGAAACAGTGAAACATTAGTGCTATATTGGGGGGGGAATGCCTTTGAAAGTAAAGGATATTGAGCAATGGTCCTCCTGAAAAATCAAAGCCATTACTGTGGCTTAGATGTGATATTGAGCAAGCCATGTTCCATCATCCCAAACAGAAAGCTGCACTCTGACTATCTTTGTGTACACAGAAGTCTGTGTTTTACTTGTTAGCAGTATAGAAAGGAACAGGCAGGTATTCACCAAAGGATGTCTGGTCTGTCTGAAAACCTTGAGACTTTTTCTCTGTTGTAATTCCATTCACCTCAGTGCAGTTGCAGCAGAGATAATCTTGGTGTGTTTTTTCTCCTGTTAGTTTTGGGGAAGCAATAAAAGCCTGCTGTGTAACTGTGGTACCCAGAGTCAGAAAAACAAGGGCAAAAGTTAATGAAGGAGCACTTGGTGAACTATACTTTAAAAGTACAGGATTCTTGTGGTTGCTTGTGAGCAGCAAAAGATCCCCTAAATTTCCGCCGCTAGTAAAAAGCCAAATCTACATAGCAGCAACTTCTATGAGACTATTTCCTAGTTTCAGATTATCTCACAGACAGAAAGAACTAGTGGTACCCTCTACCCCACACAGGTTTACAGAATTGGCTTCACTATCCCAGGACATTGGAAGCACCTTATTTCTTCTGTTTGAAAGGAGGGGCTGGCACAATAGCTTCTGTAGCCTCTCCCATGGTTGGTTCAGATCCATTCTGCTCCCAGTGTAGCAAAAGGGCCAAATAATCTTTTGATGAGAAGAAATTTCTGTTCCTGATTGTGGCTTTAATGCAAAAGCCTATTAAACAAGGTTTAGTGTGGAAGCTGAAGGCTGCCTCTAACCTTGCAAGCATTTCATGTTTTTGCCATGGAGCCACCCCAAGTTCTTTATTTGTTGCTCTGCTTTTTCCGTTTCCATATCAATTCCATCAATAATCAGATTGTCTCAGTGACAAAAAGATGACTCAGACATTACTAAATCAAGACCACATCAGCCATAAATATGCACTTGCTGAATGATCATCCTTTCAACGAGACAGAATGGTTTCAAGACTGTTTTGAGTGATCTATACCATTATCAAGATGTTTAAAAGCTGATCCCCAAAACATTTAGTAACTGCATCCTCAAACTGCTATCTCAGACCAAAGGTTGCTAGCAAGATGGCAATTTTTAATGATTGAAAGGCACATGGGAAAAAAAAAATGTTGTTTTTAAGGAGAAATGGCTTATAGCAAAATAAAAGCATATCTTCTCTGATACATCTGAGCCTTTAGCAATTAGTCTGCTTTTTCCACACCACAGTGTGCTTGGAGCATGGAAATAGTGTTTAGAGAAAAGGACTTAGTCCATGAGGAAAACCCACAAAGAGGGATTTCCTCATTCAGGAGAGAGATTGCTCATAAGCCAATAAAGTGTGGGGACTGTTGTCAGACTGGAGAACTGGAAGAATGCTGGGTCCCACTAGCAGATAGGAGCTCATCCTTCCAACATTTCACAGAGCAAGAGCAGAGTATAGTGGCAAACAAGGCAATTTTAAAGTAGTTACTTTTTTTGTGTGATGGTAGCGGTGTTTTATTTGTTTATTCGCTTTATTGTTTACTAGACTTTTTTCATAAGTTCACTTTTCTTCTTTCCGTAATGTACTTTTCTCTTTCCCCTAGTTGTAGAAAAAATGGACAATGTGACAGGTGGCCTGGAAACGTCCCACAGAAGATATACAGAAAAGCTCACAGAGGTGGAGAGTGATCTGAAGAAATTAGGTAATCTACACACAAGCAAAGCCCCTTTGTATTATGGCTTTGGGGTGTTCTCCTGGCAGATGGTGGCAGGAAAATTATCTGAAAAATCTCTAGCTATGACAAGATACAGCACTTCTATTCCAATTTCTCAAGTACTTGGGAAAGCACTTAAAGATCAGCTCTACTTAGGACAGCATTTTGAGTATACTTCAATATTTACACTTCCCACTGAAGTCACTCTGAACTCATTTATACTAAAATAAACAGACACTTAAGATTGTCCTCAGGAGAGAGTCTTCTCTGAGGTAGAGATGTAAAACATAGCAGAAGCTGTCCCACAGCACAAGAGACTCTACATAAAATGAAAATCTGTCAGCCAGTCAGTTTTTAAGAACTTGATGCTGTTTTAGCAATTAGGATTCAAAACTGAATGACATTTTAAGGGGTGCACAAATAATCAGCTGTTGAAAATTCTTATGTCTGAGGCAAGTTGATTACTTCCATAAAATGTTTCTTAATCATCTCAGGGAATACAGGACACAAGGTTGTTAAGAGTTCAGGTCTCCCAAGTGCTATCACAGTTCTCAACTTGCAGGAAGACAGAAAAGATCATGGATAAGGGTTCTACTCACTAAGTGTACTTTTTTACCTTTCTTCCTTGTCTGGAAAGGAAGCAGAGCTGTTTATTATATATACATAGACTTATAGTTTGTATAATTAGTTTTTCTATGAATATTAATATACACAAAATGCATGTGATTCTTGAAATAATTTTTGTTTCGCTTCATAGGAAATATTACTTGCTTGCAGCTTGATCATAAATTTTTACAACTTTTTCCCCTCAAAAAATAGCTGGATTCTGAAGTATTTGCAAGCTGCATTTAATTCAAAGATGTTGGGTAATTCAGAGGCATGTACTTTTACTGATACATATACAGAAGTAAATGCTACACCTTAAAGCACATGCAACCTTTTGAGTTATATTTGGGATATTATGCTGATGAAATTTTCACAACTTGGAAGACCTTTCATCCATTCACACCCACATATTTTTGCGCACTGCTGTATAGATGGCCAGTGAGATGCTCAGGACAATCAGTTCCCATTTAAGTGGACTTGCCATGGAAGGAGTTAAAAAATGTATGGGGCAATGTATGTGGGAGGCATAAAGGTAAGAGAAGTGCTATAGGGCCAGAAGGATAACTGTATGTGGTGAATGAAAGACAGGCCTTCAGGGACTAGCTGTATGTGGACGTGGCAGTTGTCAGGGTTGTGTGAGGAACAGAATACAATTTGAGCTATAACTGAGAAGTAAACATAAAGTCAGAGCTGAGAAGATCCTGGATTAAGACGAGTGGCAGAGAGAGGAACTGCACTTGGGAAGATGTCCATCCACAAAAGACTCCTCAAACACTTCAGACTGAAGTCTCACAAGCCACCATTTGATGTTCACCATCATGCCTCATTCAGGCACCCCAGAAGAAATCTCCGTACACAGCTGTATTCACTGTGGTTTATGAAAACCATTCTACCCTCTCTTGGAGTCATCTGAAATTATGGACTCCAGACTGCGTAATTCATAAATATAGCTACACTTAGATGAGGACAAAAATATATGGACTGTCCATGGAGAGGGAAGTGATTGAGGTCAAGAAAGGGAATCTTCCCTGAAAATGAGTGTCGACTGCTTATTTCCTTGGTTTCTGTGTCCTGGCTGATGAGCTGTGCAGCCTCAAAAGCTTAATCATACTCAGGCAAGCTCCCAGAAGTATACTGTAGGGCAGTGTAAGTAAGAACAGAGATGTTCCTCTAAGATTAAAGGTTTCACCTTCCTGAAACTCAGAACATGAGGAAACAATAACAGCAAAATAAATGTCATTAAAAGCAACAGTAGTATGTTAGAGAGTAAAACAGAAATACATCATATCCTGTCATATCTGGATTAGCCTGCTGGCTAAACTTTTGTCTCTAATCCAGATTGTTTTAAAACAGGTATTAGAACTTTTTAAAAACTAACGCAAAGATTTTAAAAAATGGAATGATATGTACTAAATCACAATGAAGATATTCCACCTGCCAGGAAAAGGAAGAAGAAAATATGAACAGCTAAAATTTACCTCTGAGCTTTCAGCAGTAGCCAATCGTAACTTCAAAACATAAATGTAGTTATATCTCTTTAATATTTTGAATTCTGCTTACCATTCAGTTTTCATTGAGACTACAAGCACAACTTATATTCATCAGTTTCTAATGGTAGTTTTTCCTGTATATGGTAACAGAATCACCGTTTTGTCTCCCTCAGCAAGACACAAGGTCTTCATCCCTTTGATTTTTTCCTCTGTCTAGTGGCAGAACTTTACTTAGTGGTTTCTCTTTTCTGGAGTAGATAGCATAGAAGTTCTATTGACAGAACATTTTGACAACCTGACTGTACTTAAAATAGACTGTGGGTTTTTTATACTGTGTTTTATAAAACTCATCCTAAAGCCTTTCCATTTTTTTCCTCTTCAACAGATGATCAAGCTGGACAAAAAGCCATGAATACTAACACTGAACTGTCTAGCTTCAGATCTGACATTCTGGCTCTTCGTCAGCAGCTTCATGACATTGCAGAGAAAACTACCAGAAACAAAGATACACTAGAGAAGCTACAAGAGTCTGGAAATGTATTAGATGATAGGCAGAGCCAGATGAGAAGTGCCTTAGATAGTAACTCTTTCATGATCATCAGTGTCAATAAGACTCTTCAGGCATACACTGGCTATATCAACAATCTTCAACAAGACACAAGTAATATTCAAACAAACTTGCAAAACCAAGTGCATTCTCATAATGTGGTCATCATGAACCTGAACAACTTAAACCTGACACAAATACAGCAAAGAAATCTTATCAGTGTCCTGCAGAAGTCAATGGAAGATACAAGCTCAGCTATTCTAAGTATCAAGAATGACTTTCAAAATCTGCAGCAGGTTGTCCTTCAAGCCCGGAAGGACACTGACTGGCTTAAGGAGAAAGTACAAAATTTACAGACTTTGGCCGCCAACAACTCAGCACTGGCAAAAGCTAACAATGATACACTTGAAGACATGAACAATCAGCTCAGCTCCTTCAGCGGGCAGATGGAGAATATCACCACAATTGCCCAAGCCAATGAACAAAATCTAAAGGATCTCCAGGAACAGCATAAAGAATATGAAAACAGAACTTCAGCCAAATTCAACCAGCTGGAAGAGAGGTTCCAGGTCTTTGAAACTGATATAGTGAATATCATTAGCAACATCAGCTACACAGCTCATCATCTACGGACGCTGACTAGCAATCTCAATGAGGTCAGGACAACTTGTACAGACACCTTAAGTAAACATTCAGATGAGCTGATTTTTATGAACAGCACCCTAGCCAATATTCGCTTAGACTCTGCATCTCTCAAGATGCAGCAGGATTTGATGAGGTCAAGGTTAGATGTTGAAGTTGCCAATTTGTCAGTAATCATGGAAGAAATGAAGCTGGTAGATTCCAAACATGGCCAGCTCATCAAGAACTTCACTATCCTACAAGGTATGCAGCTTCTCTAATGGTGCTTGTAATCGTCTATGCTGAACTCCTGCTTGCATTACTTCTATAGTTCTGTGGAAGTTAGTGCATGATGATACAGAGTTTTCCATTATTTAATCCTAAACTTTGGAAATGTAAATGTAGCTTGAATATTCCTTACTAATTTCCCTATGCCTTCTCTACATACCTAGAATGGGCATGTTATGAAAGAACGTTCTGACTTAGCAAAAATTCATTCTGAGTGAATGACTGACTGGATCTGCTTTTGATTTAATTTCTAAAATAAGCTAGTGAAGGTGTGGAACCTCAAGAAGCCAATCCCTGCTAAGGAGGAAATGGCTAAAAAATATACATTGGACTATTCCCAGAAAGGTCCACCCTTATTGAAAAACAAGTTGCTATTTCACTTTAAGCCAGTTTTTAGTCTGCCAGAAAACATCCTACTTCGCTTAGTTTTAAATCCTGGGATATTTTATTTTCTCCAGAAGTAAATAGCATCAAGTTTAGGAGGTTCCTCCCAGCCAAGTATTATCCCAAATGAAAAGAACACTTATATTTCCAACCTGATGTGAGCCAGTCAGGCCAAAAATTCTAATCACAAATATAAATCCATTGCTCCGAATAAACTAAGGCTGAATTAAAGCCAAGATTACATGTCAGTAACCTTCACCTTTCTCATTTCAACCAGGCCTAAATTACTCCAGCTAGGAATTTCTCTCTGGAGGAGTTTAAATTATGTAGACTGGCCGGGGGAGTGGGTATTGGCAAGGCATTTGCTCGTTCATGATCAGAATTCAAACTTGCTTTGTTGTTGTCACAATATTACTATTTCCTATATTGGGTATTGTTCCCTTTCCTGTCATAGCTGGCCGGTTAGCAACTAGTACTTCTGGTCTTTCCCACAGTCGGCCTATTGCTCACTATCCATTGTGTCGTCTCTTTTTGACATCCTATTATTGACAGAGCAGCAAACAGGGTCATTGCAGGAGAAGAGTCCTGTAGTCTAAGAGCGGGGAGATGGGGCTAGAAGGAAAAGAGGGTGTAGCAGAGCGAGGGAACGGGAGAATCAACACGCAGGACCATGTGCGTCAACAGCACTGTGTCTGGCTGGGACTGGCACCTCAGCCGGTCACCTGGGGCATGGTGTCACCGTCCAGTTCACAGGACAGGGTGCATCAGATTATTTTCTTCTGTATCCTGTATTTCATGAATGCTGAGGAAAGAGCAGTGGTATGTAGCGCCTGAGGAGCAGACGTACTTTTACAAGCACTGCTCAAAGTAGTTGTTAGCCCGGTTTTCACAATGCTGAGTATCCTGTGTTGCTGGTCTGAGATACATTAAAGAAGGACCCCACATGGGCTTTTTGCTTTGTTTTCTGTCCATATGCCCACTTTGCATGCTTGCATTGTTTCAGGCCCTCCTGGTCCAAGGGGACCTAAAGGTGACAGAGGCCCTCAAGGTCCTCTTGGCCCTGCTGGCCTAAAAGGACAAAAAGGAGAGAAAGGAGAGCCTGGACCACCAGGACCTGCAGGTGAGAAGGGCCCACCTGGGCCAGCTGGACCACCAGGAGAAAAAGGAGGGAAAGGTTCAAGAGGATCGCCTGGCTCCAAAGGTCAGAGAGGTTCTCCTGGCAAGACAGGTTTGCCTGGACCAAGCGGAGACCCGGGGCCACCGGGTCCACAAGGCAAAGATGGTCCACCTGGGCCACAAGGCCCACCAGGATTTCAAGGCCTGCAAGGAACTGTGGGAGAACCAGGAGTACCTGGACCTCGAGGACTACCTGGGCTACCTGGAGTCCCTGGGCTACCTGGTCCAAAGGGCCCACCTGGCCCACCAGGGCCACCAGGTCCAGGAATGCCAATGGCACTACAAAGTGAACCTACATCGGTGCCCGAGGCCAACGGTAAGCTGTCCACACACCGCGTGCATCTTTTACTGAGATACAAATATATCTAAGCAGAGGGTGCTCACCACTTAGTTACTGGTTCAAATAACCTCTGCTACCTTAGACTAAATCTCTTAGATTTACCGTAAAAAGCCCTGTTAAGTGAATCCATACCTGTTGGTCTTCTTTCTGATGGCCTGAGATTGTTTTAAGCTAATGTTTAGGGCTAAAGAAAAGGTGGCAGTAGTAAGAGTAATTAATTCCCTTGACCACACAATTTATCCTTGATTTCATGGAGTCAGGATCCTAATAAGTAAATTCCCAAACTCTATGTAAGTAGTTTAGGTGACAACACACTGTAGATGGGTATGGGATCCACCACTTATTATTGTCCCTATGCAGAAAGTTACTGCTGGCCTATTGAGTTATCAATAACCGTCTTAACATAAAAAATTCACATCACAGGTTGTTCTCCTCATTGGAAGAACTATACAGAGAAGTGCTACTACTTTTCAATTGAAAGAGAGATTTTTGAAGAAGCAAAGTTATTCTGTGAAGAGAAGTCATCACGCTTGGTTATCATAGACAACAAAGAGGAGCAGGTAACTACTTTCTCTTTTCTTTTCAAGGGGAGGGTTTGAAGTTATCTAACATGAGGAAAACACAAGGCAAGTGGGAAGCTGAGAGCCTCGTGAGTTCATGTAGTGAAGCAGACACAGTGATTGACTCCAGTTAGCATTTTGTCTACCCTCTACCTGCTCAGCAGCTTCTCTGTGTGCAGAAGGGCAGTGTGAGCAGAGCCGTTGCTGACCCTGAAGATGGTGGGCATGGAGCAGCCAGAAAGGCTGGTGAGAAATGTAGTTTTGAACCTTTAAAGATGGAGTCAATTATGCCTTGCATATTATCCAAAATGTAGTTTTTGTGGTGGTGAATATAATTTAAATTTAAATTGTCTAATTTAATACATGCAGCCTAGGACTACTGTGACCCAAAAATATTTTTAATCTAGATATACTTTTAGTACTGTTCAACATAATATGTGTTGCATGATTCTATAATTATTTGGTGCCTACGTAGCAGTGGGGACATCGAGATACAACTGCTTGTACTTGGGTTTTTTTCAATTTGTGTCTGTAAGACATTGGCTGTGACTTTATTTCAACCTGATTTTCATGCCTAGCTCTCTCTACCTCACATGCAAACATTGCTATGGATTCTAGTGTGGGCAAGGGGTTGCAAGGCCAACTCATGAAATGTATCTTCAGCCTAGAAAAATTTCATTTGCCTTTCCTATTCTGATAACAAAGATACTCAGGAAACTAGAGTAGCTTCTTGGCTCCAAAGATGGTTGTGTTTGTTTGTTATGGACTAAGATGTTTTTTCCACAGCAATGGATAAAAAGGCAGATTTTGGGGAAAGGCAGCTTCTGGATTGGACTAACGGATTCAGAGAAGGAAAATGAATGGAGATGGCTGGATGGATCCTTACCAGTTTACACGTACGTAAATGAAAAACAATGGTGTTTATTTTCTGCAGATGCTACCACTCTTGCTGACACTTCTAAAAGCAGCATCTAGAAGTAATCCAATGAATCCAGAGGCTTGTAGATGCCAATGAAATAATTCATTACTGAGGGTGCTGTTGAACTCGTTTTTTTCTCTCTCCCTTCTCCATGCACAAGGCTTTCTTTCCTTGCCAGAAAGAAAACTGAATGTTGAATGAAAGAATCACATAACTACATAGCACAGTGTTTCTTGCCAAAACATTTGCTTATGACTTTTATTACAAAGTTGAGATGGAAAGCACAGACAGTTTTGCTGTCTTGGTTTGATTTTCCTTATTTGCATTACAACTGGCTATAAATAGAGTGCTCATTCTGATAAAAAATGACCAGCCTTTAGATAAAGCCCAAATCCAAGTGGAAAGCATTAAACATAAGGAAAATGCATGAAATGAGGGTGTCTAAGCTTTGGCCAGCTGAGAACTGAATTGGCAGCTCTCCAGGAATCCTAGGGCTACACCTAATTTGTCCTAAATGGAACAGATTGCAACCACCCAAATATTTAATACTGTGGAGTGGACTAAAGAGTTTATAGAGCTGAGCATGCTGTGCTCCAGAAAAACAGGCTACAATCAGTCAGATGTTACAAAATGATTAGCTGTGATCTCATTGGTGTTCATTTTGATGAGAAACATGGAAAAAGTCAGATGTATTTCAAATGAGCTGTAGTAATTTTCCCTTTTTCTCCCTCCCTGTTTTCATCTTTATGGCAGCACTGTGACTGATTCCCACTTCAGCCACTGCTTTCAATAGGTTTCCACTACACCATGGTTTTAGGTGCCCTGTCGTAACCTCAGGGCTGTCAGTTACTGATTTCCAAAGTATTTCATTACTTTTGGAAAGCCGCGTGTCCTCCCAGGTGCCTGGTCAGACACTCTGTGTCAGGCAGGCATGTTTTTCAGCTGAGCACGGACCGTATCAGCCAGCAATCACAAGCTCCCTTCAACAACCTGTTTCTTCAGCAAAACAGAGCTTTTAAGTCCCAAGGTTGGAAGCATTTCTCACTTGTTAAACAAAAACAGGATGAGGAAGCACTTGCTGCAAGCTTTTTACGTGCTGCATTAAGTTTCCCCATCAAAGCTAATGATCTGAAAAGATAACGTGTATATATACTTTGTACATTCCTTAGAAGCCCAAAAAATACACTTCCCATCCAAATATGAGTCCGTAAAACAGGTCGGTCTTTGCTCTGCCTCCCGAGAAGCCCGCCCTGGTGCGGGCAGGGGTCTGAGCACCTCTGCGGTGAGCGATGGCAAGGTGCTGACACCCTGGGTAGCCCTCAGGAGCCCGCGGCCCTTCTCAGTCCCACCCACCCACAGGAACACAGCGCGCGGGCTTTGCAGGGTTGGAATGATGCACACAGAGCACTCCCACTATATATGCATGTACACTCAGAAACTAAAATAAAGTTCGTCGGTCTAATTTTAGGTCTCTGAGTTTTGGCAGCCCGAGGCCGAATAGATTCCCTGCTCTGTAATACATCTGTTTTCCATTTTCAGCAAGAGTCATGTATTGTTTGTTTCAACGTGTATTTCCCGTTCAGAACAGACCTCATGATGTTTTCGTTAATTTCTTGCGGTGAAAAACTGTCATGTGTGCTGTGTTGTGCAATCATATATCTCTTGCTTTTTGGTTAAAAGAAACTGGAAAACTGGGCAACCTGATAACTGGAACCACGGACACGGGCCAGGGGAAGATTGTGCCGGGTTAATCTATGCTGGGCTCTGGAATGACTTCTACTGTGAAGATGTTAACAATTTCATTTGTGAAAAAGACATGGACAAAGGTAAGCAAGGTGCTTGTTTGATTATTTCACTCTAACAGCGCAAATTCAAGTAAATTTTCCACAGCTATTGGGGGAAAAGATTGAGGCATAAGGCCAGATGCCATGGCAGTGCCTTGTTGAGCAAGAGGAGGAATCACACGTGGAGCACTTCTACTCAAATGCAGCCCAACATGGGTTTTTCTAATACTCTGCACGATGCAGATGCAGAATTTATTGCAATAAATCTTGTGCCCTTTCAGTTCAAGAAAAGAGCAGCCTTCAAGGTGGTTGTACGCATAGCATGCTCTGCATCTGGACCATCCCCTGTAGACTTCAAACACGCCTAACATTTCAAGCATGATTTGGCACATGTGCTCCAGCCCCTGGCTGCACTGAAAGCTGTTTTTTGTCAGCTCAATGGCCATGCAGCAGGGAAAGCTGGTCTTAGGATGCCTCAGGTACCAGCCTTTGAAAAGCAAAAGGACTATCTCGAGAGTTTGTGCAACGGGAGGCACTTGGTGACTGCTGAGGAGGTCTTAAAATCCCCACTGCTGCCAGGAGACGTCCCATAGGGCTGAGAGGCTGGGTCCACAGGCCATAAGCAACTCACCTGTTGCGGTTGGTGTGGAAGACTCATCAACTGCCAGTGTGGCCGAGCAGTCACCCTTGTGATTGCCACGGGCATCTCTTTCTGGTTATAGAGGCATTTCTGCAGTGGCAGCGGGCAGGTTGTTCACATGGCTGCTTAGAAGCTTGCCTTGTCTTCATAGAGCTGGGCGGTATTTGTGTTCATGGTGGGGCTCTGCCCAAAATAGTATCATCTCCTCCATGCAACCTATTTAAACATTGCTTTGCCAAGGGTGCCTGGCTGCTCCAGTTGTAAATATGTAAGCTAAATTTCAGTGAGGGCAGATGGAAATGTCAGCTAGAGCCAAAATTACATCCTATCCACAAAAAAATGCCCCCCTAAACCAAAACAAAGTGCTGTGTAAGCTTTGTGTGTGTATAACTCTGGGTGTCCAGAGTAAAGGAGCGTGTGTAACAAAGTAATTTGCCCTCCTTTTCCTACAGACGTTTGTTATTTTAGGAAAACTTCATGGTTTACAAATATTTATCCTCCAGGACTTAGAGGATCTGAATATGAGTCCTCTTAAATTTTTAACATACCTTGATCTTTTTGGAAATGCGTTTAATCTTCACAGGCTTTTTACATTATATTTTTTTCTCTTTGTTTTTCTTTCTCTCATACTGTAGAGCAAATATTTGGAGTGTAATAGGCTGTGACTTTACAGATACCTACATATTATGGAAATTTACTTAAAGAAGGAGAAAATCCTGGCAGAGAGCAACATTGCCTACCAAAATTGGGAAAAAAAAAAAAAAAGGCAAGCACTGAAAACTGGTTTAAACGCATAAAGGAATTCAGCAGCAACTCTTCTCCAGCATCCTTCAATTATTCGAGGCCTTTCAACCCACAGCATCAGGAAATACTATTGGACTAATTCTGATATAGATTTTTTTTCCCAATTGGTAACCGCATACATAAGCAACTTTCGTCTTCTGAGAAAAGACATTCTCTCAATCTGAGTAAGACTGTTGGTCACCCATATAGAAAAACATATAAAGCAACTGTGTAAACAGTATGTTTCATTTGCTAACATCCTAAATGTAGGAAAATTATACAGATACACGAATATATAGATTTTATATAAATATATATATATAGTCCAACTCTTATCAATAATATGGAATATACTTTTAAGAGCTTTTAAAACTTTGTATTTTTGTACAAAATATTTGCTTTTTACAATTGTTCTCTTTTTTACTGACTTTTTTTACAAATATAGTGCACAGGGGCCAAAGAAAACAATAAAGGTACTAATAATTCATTAAGGTTTGCTGTCAGGCCTAGCTCAACTATAGAGAAATATTTTTCCAGTTAGAAATATTTGTACTTTCCCAGATGACTCATTCTGGTTAAATAACCTTTAAAGCAGATTTTAGATAGTGTTTTCCTTATTATATGCAGTCTAGTCTGCATGTGTAACAATTAATTTGACTAAAGACTAGATACTCATCATAGCTCTGATCACAGCCGGTGTTCCACCAGGGTACTATGCAAAGACCGTGTTAATAAAAGCTTTTCCTTCTTTCCTTCCTTCCTTCCTGCCTTCCTGCCTTTTCTGCCTGCCTTCTTTTGCCTGCCTTTCTGCCTGCTTACCTTCCTTCCTTCCAGCCCGCCAGCTTTCCTGCCTTCCCACCTGCATGCCATCCTTCCTTCCTTCTACTCGCAAGAAATGCCACAGAAGTAAATCTCCATATTTTTAGAATTATTTTGAAATTTTTGCATTTCTTCTCCCTTCTCGTGAGGAATTCTACTGCAGTAGGTGCTACCCACATTGCAAGTCAAGCCCAGATGAAGGATTTTATGAAAACAGAAATGGAGCTGCACACACTGAAATGTGTTTCTTTTTAAGACAGGTTTCAAAATTTGGTAAGAAAAACATGCCATACTCAGAAAAGTCTGATCAATTTGCACTTCTCCAAAGTGCTTTGTAAATCAATCTCTCTGTTTTCTTGGACCAGCACTTACTTCTCTCCCAAACAAATTAGAAAACTGCAAAACAGAAGGCAGTGTGGCTAATAAGATGACATCATCACCCAGCCAGTTTCCTCCATGGTCCCATGAGCCGTTGTCTAGGCAGCAGTGCTGCTTATCAGGAATTTAAAAAATTAGCAACCAGTTGAAGTTCATTAGCAGAAACCTTGGTTTCAGTTCTCAGTTTTGATGCTCTTCATGGCCACATGCTATACCACGAAGGAAGTTGTTTTGCCTTCTTGGGAAGGAGGGTTGTTTTTCCATTGCCTCCTGACCTGCCGTTTACCTTGGCTGAATGCGGATAAGTTTGTTGAAATACTCCAGCTCTGTTGGAAAGAGACAGGATTTTGTACTTGAGACTTTCAAATATTGCTCCTAAGACCAACTAATTAAAGACTGCTGCTGTCCTACAGCCCCCACTCCCTCCAGTGTTCATTTGGGGGGCGGGGGGACTTCTAATTTTAACTTCAATTTTCTTAAAGAAAACACACGAAGTGTTAACATTTGGGAATATATCCTGTGGTACATACTAGATATGCGACAAGAACAACATGGAAATTGCATATGTTTAATTAAAAGGGAAAGGTCTGTGTATTTCAGCTGCAGAAACCATGTGTTGCCATCCTGGAGGCTGGGGTTTTCTTCAGACAGACTGTATTTCCTGAGACTTTTCTTTTGGCTTTTTCATCAGGTTTTGAGTACAACATGATTCTGCCACACACCCTGTCACGCTGTACCTAGGAGTTGTGTGTAGATACACGCTGTAGTGTTTACATATATATTTACGCAGTGTCTGTGGAGATTAACAATGTTAAAGTGCTATTTTTGGATAACAAGGTACAAAACTATTGGCACACGCAGAGATTCTCACAAACCCTGGGAGTGGAGCTCGCAGAGCCACACTGAGACAGAAGCACTGCTACTTTGGTTTGAATGTTGGCTTATTTAGGTGAAATAAGCCCATCCTGAACATCTGCCACATTAAATGAAGTTGTTCTTGCTTTTTACTGATGTGTTAGAGTTCTGTCCACAAAAGAAGTTCATGAGAAACCTGTGTGTAAGCCCCAGCTGTACTGTTTTCTTGCCCTGATTTCATCCTTTTCTTCCTTCGGCAATAGCAGTGATGGTACCTTCCAAGGTGAGGTGATCCAAGAGTCATCTAGTGTCCTCCACTCCCTCTAAGGAGGTTTTCTGCGCGGGGGTGACCAAGAGCTATGGCTGCACTTATGCCCACATACGGTGACAGAAATGGTTGTTTATCAGCGATAGCTGCTTATCTTGTTGAAAATGAGCACAGCAGCTCTGCCTAACTGTGGGCAGTTGGCTGGCCTTAGCATGGAAATACCCATTGAACAAGGACAGTTTAAGGATGCAACGTGTTTATGAATTAATTACTCATTTCGAGGTGAATTTCAAAGTTGAATTGTAATTATCTATAATAATGCTCTAACGATCTGCCTTCAACTGAGAAACAAAACGTGCCTGGGCGCAAGCTCTCTGTTCACACATTTGAAGCAAAGTCTGCAGCTGTTCGGCAAAACTGGCCAGAGAGGGATGCTGCAGTTGCGTGCCTGGTGTGTTCAGTCATCCCTAAAATCCGGCCTGAGCGGCCAGGCGGGCTGAGACAGACCATCTTTCTGACCCAGCGTTCCTGCAGGAGGGAAACGGAGGTGTCAGATGGCGACAAAGATTGAAGTCACTGGGAGGACTGGGACACAGCTCAGGAACCCGTCACAGAAAGGAGAGATTGGCAGGGATGCAAGCAGGACACCAGGAGGGGCCAATACATTGTCGTGAAAGTCAGAGCTGCCGCACGGAGTCTGGAAAACGTCCCCGTTAAATCTGCTTTCTGTATGGTTTGAGCGATAACACAGGTTGTACGGAAAGTTTTAAGTGATAGGAAATTATTTTGTCCCGGCTCGAGTTTTGGCTTTCCTTCTTATGCACAAATACTGTAACTTGGCACGCTGAGTACACGTTTCCATCGTCCTTTTTCTTGTTTTACATCAAACTAAATGCAAGTTCATATACGCTGGCAAGCACTGAAACTGTTACAGGAAGGGGAGGGGAAGGCAGAGAGGGTGCAAAGTCATTGTGATTTACATCCAGTGCTGGATTTCTTAATGTCGTTTCTGACTCCTTTCATTTATTTGGAAACACCTTCAGTTGATTAGAGCATATAAATCTCAAACTCTCATCCCCCTTGGTGTCTATAAATAATACCTGCAAATGTTCCAATAAAGGGAGCGGAAACATGGAAGTGAATGTTGTTTGCTCTGTGTGTGCTTGTGTAACCAAGAGAGATGTTGAGACTGGAGAGATGTAAAGCCTGAAGCATTTGTTGGTATTAAAAATCAAACGGATGAAAATTATTTTAATTAAAGCCTTTCTTCTCACACCATCCTAGTTCTAATACTGATTGCAGCTATTTTTTGTCCCGTAATTGCAGTTTTACTGCATTTTTCTTGCAGCACCTAGGTGCTAGAAACTTGGTTTTAAAGGTTGGAGTTAAACAAGACCTTTAAGAAGGTCTTAAGAAGCAAGAATTCCCTCTTGCAGTTCCCTGTCCTAGCAAAAGCAGGCAAAGCACTGCAGATGGGCCCCCAAGTGAAGGATGTCTTGAGTAGTGCAGGATCAGTCCCTAGATAAGCCATTACTGCATCTAGCTTAAATCAGCTGTTTGTAACGGCTGATCTGACCTTGCTGTTTCTGGTGAGGGACCAGGAGGCAGCTGTAGGGCTCCTGGTGCTTTCCCACATTCACTCAGAGGTAGTTTGGGTATCTAAAGATGGGAAAGCACAGTGCCTTATGGACAAAACCCTTGTTCCCCAGAAACCAGGCCTTCCTAAAACCAGAGCCTATTTGTACACTCACCTTCTCCACCTCAGTTTTTCCATGCTGTTTAGTGAAAAGAAAAAAAAGAAAAAAATACTTGCCTAAAATTTTTTTGAAAGTTCTCATGTGTTTTCTTTCTTAAGGCGGAATACATTTGTTTTTTCTTTCCATCTGGCTCAGAGATGAAAAAAACATTCTTTGATTTCTTTTTCAAAATAAACTCAGTGTAACCGTCCAAAATTTCTGCAGAGATTTTTTTTTTTTTTAAATACCAGAACAATAAAAGCAAATAACTGGGCAAATAATGCTCTTTTTAGAGAAGATCTTGTACACGGTGGGGATTTTCTTACCCAAAGGGCTTCCCAGAGGCATGTAAGTATTGCCAGCCCCATTTTGTGACGGGAGGAAAAAGGAGGTTTTCAAGAGTGTGATTCATTTTGATGTCCCTGTTTTGGGGGATCTGTTTTCGTATGTTGTGGAGGTGATTTTTAGAGGTGATTTTTTCCAGTGCAGCCAACATTGGCACAGAGCAAATTAGTTTTCATACACCTCAGTGCAGCAAAGGTGGGTCTTTTCCAGCGCTGCACCAAACAGAATGGTGTGTCTCCCACAACACCATGTGTGTGGGAAGCAGCCGTTTCTGCTGTTTCGGAGAGCAGAGCTCAGTGTCATCGCACCAGAGCATCACCAGCCCAGCAGAGAGCAATGTCTGGTGTAGGTAAGAGTTAACAAATGACTCTAAGTTGCCGAGAGACCCCTTGACAGGAAGGCAGGTTAGAGGACTGCTGAGACTACTGAGTCCTCTGCAGCCCCCAGTCAATAAATCCTCCCCAAAATGTGTCAAGTTCTACTTTAAAAATAATTAGAGGTTTCTTTGCCCCTTTAATAACTTTGGCTGCTCTTCAAAAACTTCATTAAGAACCTTCTTTTAAAAAACAGTATCAATGTAATTATGTCCAGTTTACACACATTTTTTTCTCATTCCAGTGCTGTTCTTTAGCGTAAATAGCACCTCTCCTGGGGCCATAATGCAATTGTAGTGGTCAGTGTGGAGCCGTTCATCTTGAGACGCAGTAAGGGATGGTTGGGAACAAACACATCCCTCTGACCAGCCGGGGAGCCCTGACAACAGAGCCTGGCTCTGGTCCCACCGTCCAGCCCCACAAGGGATTATCTGAGGACACAGGAGCCTTCTTGCTGGATGGCGGAAGTTTCCGTACTATTTTTCGTGTTAGTACTGCTAGAGGACAGGGAGCAACAGAACAGGGATAGAAGACGGTTTCCTGCTGAATTAGAGTAGGTTACGAGTGCTTGGCTTTTTGTAAGGTAGTGCTGCGTTTTATAAGGCGTTTGAGAAATCAATCTGTAGGTCCGAGATTACGCACACTTGTTCTGGTTTTACACCAGAGCAGAATGTAAGTGCAGGTCAGACTTAGGCCCTTGATCTTCAAGAGATTAAAATCTCCAATTCAGAGATTAGCATGTGACTTCTACTTTTCCTGGCCTATCTGTCTTGCCAAGGCACAAATCCGCGGCTCAGGCATCAGTGTGGTTCCAGGCTCTGAGAGTTGCTTCCAAACTCCCCACATTCGCAGTCGTGCTCCTGCCAGCCTTGCCAGAGGTCCTGCTGGTGGAAGCTGCAAGTCTGAAACGTGACTTTGGAAGAAGTTTGTTCGGGAATCCCTCTCATTCAGAAGTCTGGGCATATTGCAAAGACGACATTTCTTTAATTCCAGCTCCATTACCCACATTCATATAAAACAGATGATGAATTATTTTTCTGAATGGTAACAATGTATTTTTGTCCACTTCTTTAAAATGTCAAAAAAAAGAAAAAAGCCTGGAGGTGGAAATTTGACAAAATATCCCTTGGCATCACAGTATCCCGCTGCAGCAGGCAAATAATGTTCCTGGATTAATGCCTGTGAGAACAGCAGGAATTGATATTTGAACAGCAGACAGCTTAGTGCTATCTGCTTGTGGAGGCAAACTAAACTGCAGGTACAGCCTTGTCACTGGTCCATCTTCTGATGGATGGGGGCAACCCTGCATGCCTGCAGTGTTTTAAAGAAACTGTAGGAGGTAAGAGAGAAAAAAGGTACAGAGAAAAGAGCTTGAGAACAGAAAGGGAACAGAGAAAAAGAGAAAGGGACAGATTGAGAGGAGAAGAGAAATAGATGGAGAATGACTGAGGAGGAAAACGAACCCTGATGTTCTCATCATGGTTTCTAGTAAGACCAGCCACAGAGGAGCTCTCTTCTCAGAAACAACATAACAGGGCACTGTCGTGGTTCTCGTAATTCCCGGTTGTGAAAAGAATACCTCCTTAGCTTGCGAGAGAAGCATGTCATTCAGTTGATGCCTGAAGTCATGAACTACTTTCCCAGCACAAACAAAAATTCCTGGTGGCTCCAGGTCTCCAGGGAGCTGGTTTGGGGCTTTTGTTTTGGTGGTTGGTTGTTTTTTCCTACATGTCCTTTTCCTCCTACACAAGTTTTGAAACACAGAATATTTTCTAGTTTTGCAGCTGTATTAGAAGTACAGAGAGCAACTGTGGAAGAGATTAAAGCAAGAACATACAGCAAGTCTCCAAGCAACAAAACAATGTGTGCAGTGCGGAAAAGGTCCACAATAATATTTGGACTCATAAGTCCTATTTCTGTACTAAACTCTCTTTGGTATCTGCATTTGAACAGGTGCACTTTATGAACAGTCAAACATGCACTTTTAATAATCGTAATAAACAGCAGCAGAAATGTACAGATGTTGAAAAAGAGGAGCCTTTGAAACAAAAATGAGGTAGTACGGTTTTGAAAAACAGATAGACGATTGTTGAATTTGAACACAAAGAGTTCAGCTTCAAATACCCAAGTGCTTTTCTTGGGTAGGGATTTTAAAGGTGGCATTTTTAACTGAGTGACTACCAGCTTCCCCCAATTTCTAACTTTAAGGTGCAAAACCTGGAGCCCCTGGGGCACTCTCAACAGTCACTAGCAAAAAACTAATTTTAAAATCAGGTTAGATCTCTGCATCCCATTTTATCCAGATTAGCAACGTTAGGAGAGGGAAATTGGTCAAAAGTCTGGGTCAGGGCGCTTCACTAGCTGAAATCAACTGAAATAAACTCTTTCCTTCTGTGTGTTTTGCAATGTTAGGTAAGGAAGAAAGCATTTTAAACATAAATTTCACTCAAGTACCACTGGGACACTTTATTTATTTAGCAGACATCACTGCGAGGTCTCCCAGTCTGCGTCCATCTCCTGGCATTTTACATATGAGAAAAGTCTAAAAATAAAATAAACCAAGAAAAAACACAGGCAGAACAGCTGTTGTTCTACCCAGACAAAGCTTTGAATGAAAGCCATTATGATGGCGCAGACTCTGCAATTGAAAATCCATTTACATTTTCAAGTCTGATTCCAACTGTAAATCTTTGGTTATACATATGACAGATTAAAAGACTCTGGCCCCACTACACTTCTCCCTGGCAAGAGAAAATCCATCTGCACAGCATCACTCGTGGTTGCTTCGACTCTGTAGGTACACATTTTTAAATGACATGGTGGTATATTTTTTTTCGTTTTCCTTCCCTTCATTTTCGCATGCAGCAAAATGACATGCACGGCATTTTCCCCAACTCTGTGGTAGTTGGCACGGTGGCTAAGGAGACCGATGGGTGTTTTGATTTGCTCTTTTCCCTCAATTTGAGGGGCTACTGCACTATTTCCTTTGTAATCACACTAGCCAGGCTAAAACCCTGTACAAATATAGGCTGTGAAAACCAGGCAAAAAAGCCAAGAATTTTCCTCTTTTTCCGAGCACAGAGTGAAAAAGAGCGTATACCATGTAACAGGCTGTGCAAACCCACCCAGAGCTGACTCCCACAGCACTTTGGCCACGCTCTGGGCCTCACACTCCTCATGCCATGGGTAAAGGATGAGAGTCCTTCCACATGGAGAGCCAAGAACAAGGTTCCCAAAGCCTAAGCAAGCCTTGCTTTGACAGTTTAAACTCCAGCTGAGAAGTGCACAGCCCTTGCACCGCAGGTGTCAGAGGGGAGCTCCCGCCCCACAGCCGATGCTGCAGCCAGATGTGCTTCCGTGCCCAAGGATCCCGATGAGCACTGGGTCAGCTATTTCCCAATGGACATGTGGCAGCTTGCAAGGTTCAGCCCTAATTTTGGAACATATTAAGAGGAAGACGAAGAAACCATGTGAAAGATCTGAATTTCTGCTGGGAAGAAAAAATGACCAACCAACCTAGAACGGGTTAATTCTTTGATCATTAGCCAAAATATGTGACAAGTAGAACTTAAGGAAAATATATTATTTATTGTTATTTATTGTTGGCATGATCAGGGCACTGGAAAGGAGCACACACCATGTGTTTCTCCTCCACATGGGATGACACATCCAATGGGCCACAAAGTGTAATATCTGTGGGAGGGAAGAATCAGGCCCATTGCTCCTGTTCAAAAGAGAGAGAAAACAAATCAAACAGCAAGGGATGTATTCAGGCACTTACTCACAGGTGCTGAGTGCTCAGGGCCATCTTCTCCCACTTCCAAGGGCATGATCTTGGGCTGTGTCATATATGCCACGCTTGTGTGAACATCTCAGCTACACCACAGCATCCAGTACCTGAGGTTAGATGACACCAGAGAGTGCCTGGAAAACGCACCACTAATGCAACACAGCACCACAAACAACTTTAGCCTGGTTTAGTTTGGTTCATATGAGTCTATAATGGCATAAATAGATTAAATTCTAGAGCATGAAGAGTGTACACTTGAAAAAAATATTAATTAAAACATCAGCTAAAGGATTTGCAAGTTGGCTTCTAAACCTGCAATGAATATAGCAGGCCAAATTTTGTCATTTACATGCCAACCAGAGAGAGAAGAAAAAAACTTAAATAGAGAAGAGCATTGCAGTGAGTGTAACACTTCAGTTCTTGAATTCGCCAGAGAAGCAGTTGTTTTCAGCAGTGCTCATGCTGAGCAGCTCTGAGTGTCACCATGCCACGGTACGGGAAAAACGACTGTGGCAAAATGTGCTCCAGGACTCCGAACAGGTGCTACGGCATGGGCAGGGGAAGCTCCTTTCTTCCTTTGGGGAGGAATAAAAGCAAGAGATCTAGAATCGTATTGCTTTCACCAGCAAATTGAGAGACCTGATTACCCTTGTAACTAGAGAGATGTATGTGGAAGGAAGAGCACCCAGACTTACACCCAACAGATCAACTCCTAGATCACCATTTCTTAATGAACTAACCTAACAGTGAGGACTGGGCTTCCTCAGCAGGCAAGCAACACATTCGAAAAGCTAAAGGCACTGTGGTATTTAAGGGCATGATTAGGGCTAATTCAGATTGAGCCAGCTGAAGGCAGCATGGCCACTCAGAGGTTTGCATTGCACTTTGTAGGGCAGGCAGGGCTGGATGCCACAGGAATTACAACTTGCCAAGAGCATTGCCTTCTTTTGTCCTGCTCATTGACATTTACATTTTACTTTCTTCCAAACTAGTGTAGAACAACCTTGCATTACAACATATGCTTTAATGAAACAAAGCATTAATTTTAGGCTGTACCACGCCTAATAGGGAATCACTGACTGTTGTTACGGTTTTGGCAACAGCAGCTATAGGTATCAATGTTTTTCATCTTTCAGGAAATGAGGTCAAATTTGCCTGTTGTTTTAACAACTCTATAGCCTGACAACAGAGGATTTACCAAGAAGATATCCATCCCTCTACCTCACAGATTCTCTGCAAACACACCCAGTCTCTAGGGTCCTTCCTATAGGGGGGTTAACCAGACCAAATCCCACTTAGTACCACTGTCACACAGGTCTTCCATGTGCAGCAGTCTATCACAAAACTAGTCCATTTTTATTCCCAGTTTATCTGATTTTTTTACTAAATTAAACAGTAGTTTGGTATAATAAAAGCCTGAGCGCGGCAGCACTGTAGGAGAGATGGGTACTACTCTCAATTTTCTGGATGACATTTGGCAAAGATTTGAAGGTCTGATGTGGTAAATCACTTAAATTTGTGCTTGGCTTTAAACAGATCACAGGTCCCATTGACTAATGCCTAAATGACTCGTCATGGTTTCTCTCAGATGCTGATCAAATTTCACTACAGATACTGATGAAGTTTGCCAAACAAATAAAGGTTTTGTGAGTATTCCCACAGCAACACCTGCAAAATACCTTAAGAACGTTGACTGGAAGATGGACTAGAAATATTAACACCCAGAAAATTCAACTAGTTCAGCAGATATTTGTAATCAACTAACTCAAACTATCATTTGCCTCATTTATTATATCAAACAGAGAGCAGCTGACTAAATCAATTACAAGTCCTCCTTAAGTAAGGCAATGAATGAAGAGCTGATCCTGAGCAGGTAGATAGAAGCTATGGGGCTGGATTTAGGAGATGCTTTGAGATCTGGCAACATTGACTAGTTGCAAACAGCATCACCGCTACTCCAGGAAGGTTGATCTTGCCAGCACCTCCTGAGTTCCCATGCGCCAAATGTCCCCTACTCAAAAAGCTGAGATACGATCTGTACAGACTGTTTGCCCGACTTCAGATGGCCTTTCTTGTGATGCCTCTCTCCCTGATTCACATTTTTCTCACGTTAAGGAGACACGGAGCTGCAGCAAGAGGGTGGCCCTACTGGCTGCTGCTGAAACAGAAATTACTCTTCCAGGGCTGAAATTTAAAGAAAAGCCCCCCCCCGTGGCTACTTTTGATCTGTCCAGAGCCAAACAGATAGCTAGATAATCTTAGGAACCTTCAGGTGAATACTCCAACAAGTTATTACTGTTCCCTTGGGTACCCCAGAAAAGTAATTTGCATCCGAAATTTAAGCAGGTAAGTTATTCATTACAAGAAAAGGTGTGATTGATAGAAAGCTGTAGTCAGATTTTATTTTTTGTCATTTTGATATTTTATCTTCAGGTTAGAAACCACACTGTTAGCTGAGCATCCCTGCTGCTGTGCAGCACAGAAGCACCTCAGATTACTAATCCTACTTTAAAGAAATTATGGGAAAACATATTTTTCACTTTTTTTCAGTGAACTGACTTTCCACGGCTGGCAGCTCTTTGTGGGTTTGGCCGCTCTTTGCATGTATTTCTCCATGTAATAGGTTCTCCATTTTCTTCTCCTGCTGCTCTGATGTGAGAGAAAAACAACTTGAAAACAAGGAGAAAATGTGCCACAAAGTCATTTAAATTGGCAGTTAGAGTCAAGGGCAAGTAAAGAAAGTACTTCCAGTCCCTCCCAAACATTTTCGTCTCCCATGAGCCTGGGGAACTCTTTCATGTGCTAGCAAATGCTCTTCTTTGGCTGCTTACCCAGCTCTCAGACCCTGCAAAGCACAGGAACTTGTCAAGGAATTTTTCTTTGGAGGTACCTGCATGCTTCAGAAGGTACTTAAATATTTGCTTGTTTGCATCAGACTCTTAGTTGCAGGCTTTAACTTTTCAGCTTCCTCAACCCATTTCTGAGCAAAACAAAAACTTTGTATTAGTAACAGTGGCCCAGTGAGACCTTGTTTCTGAATTGCTTTTACGAATCTGTTGCTATCACAGCCCTGAGTACAAGCTCAACTGACTGGTTTAAAGTCCAAAACCATAGCTCAGTGGCTCAGAGCTTCTGGTGCTGCCATGCAATCATTCTCATTTTAATTACATGATTGTGAAATTCCTGAACAAGAAAAAATCCAGTGGTTGGTCACCATGCCAAAATATTAGAATAGTTAGAGAATTTAAGTCTCATTATGAAGAAAAACAAGAAGCCAACACCAAATGTTGTGAGGAAACTGAAACTGCAGATAATTTAATTGTGAATATGGAAAGAATACAGACTTGTGAGAGAGTCTGGGGAACCACCTAACCAAGGAGAGGAATCACAGTGACACTCCTGGTACTACAGTGCTAGATATACGAATACACGAAATTTGCTATCAGTTTTCATGAGAAATTCTGTTTCAAGACCATGACCAAGTTCTAGAAAAAAGTGAGCAGGCTGATCAGATTTTTCTTTAGTTTTGTAAGAAGCGCCTAAAGCAAGCACCCATCTGGAAAAGCAGCAGATCCGAGATTATCTTGAGTAAGTCAATGTAGCCATTATTTCTAGGCTGCAGCCTGAAGGAAGGGTAAGTGTGTGCAAGGAATGAAAATCATCCTGCCAGTATGCTGGTCTGCTCCACTTGCCAGTTAGGCATACAGCACAAGACAAACAGGGGAGAATATTTCTAGGGAAACAGGGGACATTTATTTCTGTCGTTCGGATCCATCCCACCTAATTCATGGTACTTAACTGAGTGCCTAAGAGAGAAGCCTACTTGCCCTAGGCTCCCTGTAAGGACAACACACCACCACAGCATCACTCATCCCACGTAAACCCTGAATCACCCTTGGTTTTATCAGAAGAGGTGCTCAGGAAGGCTGTGCTCCTCGCCTAGGCTCCACAGGTGACAGGGATCTGAGCCGTACTGAAAGAACAGAGCTAGCTATGAGATATATGAGTACAAATTAGTAGGTCTTTTACCCCTCACCTTCTGTCCTCATAATGTGTCTGAGTCTACCATTCCCACATCTTTTCTAGGAGAGATGCTCAAGAGCTTGGCTTCAGGGCTTTTCATCTAGAAGGGACGTCAGAGGAAAGCAGCCTGTTTGCCACTCTCCCCAGGGATGACTAGGGACATCTTTCAAGCAGCCTCAGAGCCGGACAGAGCTCTGCTACGAACCAAAGCCATTTTGCCATTGTGGGTATTAGCCTTCTCTTTGGTCATTTGTTGTCACCTAGCCTGATTCACTGCTGGGACGCTGGGGAAGACTTTCCATAACGGAGTCCCAGAATCCTGCTCAGCACGTGTCATGGTCATATGGAGTTGGAGGAGCCCTTTGGAAGACTTTCCATAACAGAGTCCCAGAAACCTGCTCAGCACGTGTCATGGTCATACAGAGTTGGAGGAGCCCTTGGAAAGGTGTTGGGTTGTATCACCATGGTGGGTTGCACCACGGCGATGACACTTGATCTTCTGGGCCTGTGCTGTCTTTTTACACGTAGAGAAACAGCTCACCTTAGCAAAGCTAAGAAAACAATGTGCATAGATGTGCACATCAGCGTGAGAGGCAGAGCAGGTTTGCTACTGTTTGCAGCATTAAGAGACAGGGGGTCTCTTCATGAGCTTTTTCCAGTACTGTGTGACATCTGAGGCTGCCTGGAAACAGGCGACTTCTACTAGCAGTGAGCACTTGGAGATAACTGACAAGAATGTAAACACCATGCTGATTCTGTGTCTGTTCAGACATTTTGATTGAACACAATACACTTCCAGACGCTTTTCCATACTTCAGTAGGTGAAACTGTGCTTTAATAGTTAGACAGACAGTTGCATTAAGACAACGTTCAAAACAAGAAATCCTCTGGGGCATTTATTTCACGTTGAGGCATACTGATGTTGCAGGGATTTTAAAGTGATTGGATTCTCTAAAACAATAAGAGTGACTAATTTCCCTTTCAATGAATCCACATATGTTCAGCTTCCATGTTTTGAAAGGCAGCCAAAGTGACATTCTTTCAGGCTTTAAGTTGATATAAATAAAGTATAACAGAGAGTCCCGATAGCAAAGTTTATCAATGACACATGCCTTAGTTAGAACTTACACATGGACATGGCTGGATTTTCTACTTTGTCTTCAGTGGGCTCTTAAAGAACATCATCAGTTCCCATAAGCTGGCAGTTTCCAGACACAATCTGTCTGAGAGGGTGACACGAGAACCCCACACACAAAAGATCTACAAAGCCACTTAGAGAGCAATCTTGAGAGGTGAAACACAGGTCCACAAAGTGCAAGGTACTTTACAAACCTCTGTTTCGGCATGGAGACATTACGGATTTCACAACGTAAAGAACCAGATAAAATAGAAAGGGACATACTAGTGAAGCGAGGCAGGAGATGCGACACGCACAGTTTGCCAGTTCCCCTTCTGGCCCTCCCAATGTTTGTTTTTGTCGTTTTTGCTTGTTTGTTTTTGTTTTATTTAAATCTTAATAAAATGGTTAGCTGTAGACCGTACCTTTTTAAACATATTTAACCGAACTCCACTACAGTTTTTAAAATCATGTTTTTCCATTCTTTCTTCATTCTTTGGGGAAAACCAACACATAAGAGCAACACATAGAGATGATGCAGCACCTAAGCAAGAGGATCCCTTCTCCTAAATTGTGCCCTTTGCTGAAGCACAGGAGAAAAGCAGCAGCTGCCAGAGCAACAATTTCTGATCTAAAGACTTTGCCCAGATAGCCTGCCTCGGTTTGGGTAGATTTTGGGATTAATTCCTGCTACACAGCCTCAGCAAGGCTTTTCCAGGCTGTATTCCTGCAGCTTAAACTACAAGAGTTGATTCCTTCTTTTCCTCTTGTCCATCCATGTGGCAACGAGAGGGTATTTAGACGGAACAAAACACTGGTTAGGGATCATTTCCTCATTAACCAAGCGTCCGACAGAGCCATTGGGCAGCCAAAGGACAAACAATTGCAGCAAGGTGGATTTATTCAATTTCAGGGCAAAGCAGGCTGAATGTTTCAGGTAAGGTGGGTCTCCCTGCCTTTAGCTTCTCTCTTATTCCTCCAAGGGTTCCTTCTCTCCCACTCCATTGAGACCAAGCTCATTCTCCAGGTTGTCAGGGCTCTGACTCTGCCTCCTTCTTACATCTTTTTAACTCCCACTCTTTTCTCAAATGTCTTTCTGGAATCCTAACTTTCCTGTCTTCTCCCATCCCACTCCAAGCCTGGAGTGCTGAGTGGCTTTGTTCTCTTACTTTGAATTAATCCTCAAAGAACAGCCCATTTTCAAAACCTTGCAATCGGCACTAGCTGCCTACCTCTGCCACTGGCTTTTGTATTTTTATATGTGCACGTTCGAACTAGACTTCAAGCTCTTTGGGGCAGAGCTGTATTTTACCTGAATATTGACCAGGAAGATCAAAAAGAGGATGACAAGGAGGAAGGAATGAGCTTCAGTAGTGCAATCTACAGGAACTGAATCTGAAAAAATGCTATCAATTTTGAGCAGCATAATCACAAAACAACGGTGTGCTTCAGAATTCATACCAATGGCAGATGTGAAAGTAAAGAAGTAACCCCAGGCACCTGTGATATAGAAACATGGGTATGTGGTCCAGAAAATGCCTTCCTGCATTTTTTAATAACCAAGCCTGACATTATAAGGCACTCACGAATAAAATTAAAGGGATACATATCTCAGTATACTCAAAATGAGAGGTATGTTGCAAGGAAATTCTAGCTAATAAATGTCAAGCTAATCCAAGTTCTTTGCTGAACTCACAGTAGTTTTATTAGGTTATAATCAAAAAAATATTACCAACTGAGGGAAGGAGCTGTTGATAGCACGATTATTGTGAATAGCAGCCAGATGTGTGACACCTTGCTTTTGAAAAAAGCCAGATTTCTGCAGTATTAGTAGCACAGAGATATAAAGTTTGGTAAATTATTTTGGCAACAAAAATGACATGTTCTCTGCTTTGGGATAAAACAATATATGATAACCACTTTCACAAACTGATACTCATGACATCCAGACCACAATGATAAATACAAAAAAGACATTTAAAGGTAGCAAATAATACTATTTGACTTTTATTTCTGCAGAATATTAATATTTATGTGCAAAAATTGTGTATGTTGATAATTATGATGACAATAACAGAACATATAGAAATAGTGCAAAGTTTTAGACATGGGCCGAAAAAATAGTCTTTTTTCCCAGCTCTGTCGTTCAGCTCTTGGGTTTTGGGCCATTGCAGGTATGTATTAATAGTTGCAGTACCTTGTCTATTCATCATCTCTTGTTAGAATAGTAGCTTGGTTGGCTCAATGAAGATGGAAACAATGGATTCTAGCTTGGGCAGTATCAGCCCGTAAGTGTCTTTAGCATGTTGCAAGAGCATACTCCATGCTCTCAGCTTCCACTGACTCCCATTTTCATCGTACTCTAACGTCAAAACCCTGGTCTTGATCATTAAAGTCATTAAGGGGTCAGACCCATTTCCATTTGTGATCATATTTCCATCTATATCCAGACTGGCAGTATTCTAGGACAACTGTCAGTAAGTCCCATGTCCCAGATGAAAGATGAGGAGTAGAAAATCATTCTCAGATACACATTTGAAACAGTCTTCTAGGTGAATACAGGTAAATGAACACTTTTTACAAACCCATACCAAGTCATTTGAAAAATGCCACCAAAACATATTGGTGAAACGTTTCAGCTGTAACTGGCATGACAGAATGGGATCATACGGCCTATTTTCCCCAGCAATTTATTCAGGAAATCAAGAAGAAACCCAGAAAGTTGCAAATGCAGCAGAACATCATCATGAGATTTAACAAACATAAAAGTTATATGTATGCTCTGGTGAAAAGTGTAACACCCTAATAAAAGGTAGAAAAATGCTCTGTTACATACTTTTTTAAAGATGTAATTTGAATTTTCCTGAGGGGCTCTTTTTTGTGTTAATCTAGCTTCTCCTTCATCAGTCCACACATTATTAATTGTATCTCACAGTCAGCAACAGCTTAAAGCAGCTGGCGGGATGCCACCTAAAAATTAAGCACCGAAGGTAGTACAGCTTGTATTCACAATTCTTGAAAAGACGAAAGCATTCTGTGCAACTTCCCACGACTGGTTTGGAAATAACAGATAACTTCCTAAACTAGGCTAATAAGGCAATTTATCCACCTTTTGTACCAGTCCTTCTACACTGAATGTTGTGCAAGCTTGTCCAGGGAGGAAGAGGGTTGAAAAGAAGAGCTCTTGAGCACAAGGGAGCGCAACAAAGGAGGAGGCACTAACTATACCGTTCTGTAGGAATGACAGCAGAAGTCAAACCGGAAACTCAATTTGGTTTTGGAACAGGATTTTATTCAGAAAGATAGCATTGACATAAGGTAATACAATTGCTGTTCTATCAACTGCTCTCTGAGCACAGAGATGTTCTGAGACACTGTTTTTGTTAATTGCTTTCATCCATCTGGGCTTTCAGCTGGTGACAGCATTTAAATCTGGGCTAAAAAGTGATGTTGTTCACAGTACTTTTAAAGAAAATTATATTAACTTGTTTGCTCCACCCTTACCTTCCCACCTAGCACATACTAGAAGACACAGGCTAACTGATGCTGTACTTCTCTAACATATTGCAAGATAATTTAGGACACTGACTTCTCTTCACATCAAGAACAGTTGCAGCATTTTATTACTGCCTTACAGATATGCAGCAGTACTCTGACTGATTTTCTGATCTCCAAAACAGAATGCAATTTTTATCTGCCAGTCCAGTGCAGAGTTTGGCACCTCTGCTTAAATCATTGATGAAAATGGCTTTAAGCAAAGTTGTCAGAGTTTACACTGTGGCAACAAGAAGTGGCAAGAAGTGACATGGTGCCGACACTGCTGTGGGAACAGTAATCTCTGCCAGGGGTGCACAGCAACTGCTGGGGTGCCAACATCTGCAGTCACTGTGGCCAGCTTGCTAGACTCATTTGTCAGTATCCCACCATGAGCACTAATAGCTCAGCATTGATTCCCTCCTCGCATGAGATCTAAGGGAAGCTAACACTGTTCTAAACAGAGGGAAAAATCAGTATCAAAGAAGAGGTGGCTATAAAATGCTATTAAATCACAGTGGCAACATTGTTCTTCATCTGTTCCTATACCAAGAAAAAAATGGTTTTGTCTATGCTGTACTCACTAACAATTACACTGTATTGCTTTCCAGCACGCTGGCGGTCCTACTCTGTTCATGTACAACATCAGTCGTGGCTTAAGGAATATTTGTATTCTAAAAAAGACTCAATCTACTTTGGCAGCATCTCCTTAGGACAATTGCAATTGGCTTTCTACTACCTTTGTAAAAGTTTACAAGCTTTCAAAAAAATATTCAGAGAGCTCTTTGTTTATCTTTCATATAGCTAGAAGTGGGGGCTAGAATAATCTCAAATGATTTATTTAGAATGGCCCTTCATTCAGCTGATAATACGGTTTAATTTATCAAAATAAGAGATTATAATTAGTGAAAAAGCCTTATTAAAAAAAAAACAAGTAAACTTTCTTCCAAGCCAGAATGAATAATATTAGTCATGTCTTACAGCATATGCAGGTGAGTAATTCAAAATAATAAATCAGGTTCGGCCTATTTTCAATGTTATGAAGCCTCTTTCCACATTATTTGAAATGAATTGGCTTGGGTCTGACATATTTCGCATTTTTTAGGCAGTGTCAAAGAACGGTTTCATTGATAGATGAAGTGACAAACTCTAGGCTGGTGGCATGTTCCCAGCTCCCCGTTCCCGGAGCAACACCAGCACCAGCCCCCCAAGCGCAGGCGAAGCAGTTCCTCACTCTGCGCCTTCGTTTTCTGGGCAAACACTTCCCTCTCCCGGTACAAAAAACAACTACAGCCACACCACACACAAAACCAAGTCCATCTATCCTTTCACACATTGCTTTAAATATTTGCTTTCAATAATAACAATAAATTTATTTTAATACTATTTGCCTCTTCCAATATGAACAGCATATTGGATGTCTGATCTTTTTCCCGCCTATGCAACAAGAGTCTGGCAGTACCCGAGCTTTTTGGCCAGACACCAAACAGCAGGCTTAGGAGACCTCGGAAAACATGTCAGGGTTTGGCTTTCTCTCAGTTCTCTGAATTAAAACACAGGTTTGGCAGTCCTTTACCTTACACAAACAAACAAACAAAAAAATAAAAAGGAAAACTTAGCAACAGTGGACATTTTCTAATGCTGTCAATAATTCTGGTCAGACCCTGCCCTTGCGAGCAATTTTGCTGATCGAATGGTTTTCTGCTACCTCCTACACCTACTCCCCCAAACGCACGTTTAACCCCATGCTGCTTTGGAAAAGGTCCTGGGAGCGATGAAAACATGCTGAGCTTGCACAGACCCTGGGCAGGCGTGGGTGAGTTGACATGCTGGCCCAGCCAGCTCAACCCAAAGCATATGTATGATCCCCTCTGCCAGGAAGACGGTAGAGGCTCATCCCAGCCTGGCTGGTGCACGGTGGAGAAAAGCTGGAGCTTCCAGCCCACAGAGCTGGATGCAGGAAAGGACTTCAGGCTCAGAAGAGGACTTCTGCTCTTCACCTGTTAATAGAAATCAAAGCATATACTGGAGCACTGCAGGCCGTAACATGGGCCCGCCCCAGCTGAGCACGTTCCCTTCAGGGATTCAGAGACAACACCAGAAGACAACTGCAGAAATACATGAAGAGCCAGAGATGGGCAGGAGGGCTGCCTGCACGTGCCATGCGTCAGATGGCATAACTGACCAAAAGCCTGAGGTTACAGTGCTAGAAAAGAGCAAGATTCATCCTACGGAGGGCTTCAGTGCTGAGCTGAATTCCTCACACTTACCTAGCGATTTAAAAGATAAATTACTACTAAAAGAGAGTCAAGAGGAGAAAAAAGCAATTGGCTGGTTAGATATCTACAGTGCAGGCCAATTCAGCAACTTTAAAGAGTTACGAAAATGGCCAATATTTCTCTTTCCTGAGGCAAAAAACTACTACTTGTAACTTGACTGAAAGCAATGTTCTTGCTCAAAAACCAGCCATTTTTAGCTCATCTGAAAACAATATTCCTGCACAAAAAGTAGCCATTTGTAACTCTGAAACTCAGAAGTAGTGTTCTCATTCCACTGGGAGTTTCCTCAGTATTGTTAGGCTAACACGTTGTTACTGCTTTCAGCATGGTATTGTACCTGTCTGGGGAAATATATTGGTTATGGTTCTCTGGCCTCTGCAAGTTGTTCATGCACTTCATGAGGGTGCCAAGGTCAACAGAAATAAGAAACATCTCCAGCCTTCCCAGGAGACCATCACAGCTACGTGACAAAGACAGACCACTGTGCTTACCATGAGATTTAGCTAAGAAAAAACTGCGGGAATAGCTTCTTTGTACTTGGATCAGGGCAGGCTCAGCCTCTCCTAACAGCAAAAGTAGGAAGGGATGCATGAAAATTAAAATATTTTCCATGCTATTCAGCATACCAATTTTCTGTGCATATTTCCTACATGTTCTGCACAGTGTCAACCCTGTGCTGTCTTTACACGATGGTATCATCTAAAAACGGAAAAACACATCACCTGGGGTAGAATTCCTTTCACCCAACCTTAACTGCCTAAATGAGACCATTGTGGTGAGTGCAGAAACAGGCATTGGCAAGGTGATATTCCTCCTCTGCCTTATCCCAGATGCTTAAACTGGGGCAACTCGTGCCTGAGAGATGAGTCTAAGCCTCCTGCTCCCCACAAAGTACAAAGGACAAGCTCAGCACAGACATCTACAGGGCAGAGAGATGAATCCCACCGTTACTTTCTATGGATGCAATTCAGGTCCCTCATGCTGATTCAGTTGTGGAAGGGCATCCCGCCTGGCCTCCAGCTGCTGCTTCAGAAGGATACAGGCCCATGGCTCCTGATTTCATCTGTGGGCTCTCTGCAGACGTCTCCAATACCCTGAGATATTTAACGTGGCACTGGGCGCCTTTCTTTAGGTACCTGATTTGCTCCCTGTACTTCTAACTGTAAAGGAGAACAGGCTGGGGCTTAAAAGCCAATTATTTTCATTATGAAAAACTGGATAACTAATGAGAAACTTTTGCTCTGTTATATATTCAGGGTGGGGCAGAGATGGGAGGTTCCAACTCAGTGAGACAATGCTTTCCTTATTTAAAATTATTGTGGGGTTTGTGGGGAAAAAAGAAGGGAAACGAAGAGTAAGAAGGAGGAGAGAGATGTTTTGTTTAAAAACAAACAAACAAAGAAAAAAATAAAAGCAAAAAATTGAATTATATCAGAATTTTTCAGATTTAAATCCATCATAAAATTGCCCCCAATTTTAAAAAATAAGCAAAATAGAAATATTTCCAGCAAAATCACACTGTTCATGGTGCTCCAGATTTTCTTATAGCAACTATGTATTTTGGTTTGCACTATAGGAACTTCTTCAGATGGAAATAATGTGGGATCTCAGTGGGGCCTTATAACAATTCCACAGGGTGAGAGTCTGTGCCCTCAGGAGTCATCTCCAGTGGAAAAGGACCTAAGGGCACTTCTCCATTTGACGGTAAGAGACCAGTGGTCCAGCTGCTTGGGGAACTGCAGCCCAAAGCAATTAGAAATGGACACCAGTGCTGAGAAAGAACACCATGCATGGATAGATGTTCCCCTTGCAGAGCTCACCGCATTTCTGGCAGACCAGTGCTCCTTGCGTGGTGAATTGCGACCAGCAGGTCTCTACATACGCGAGGATGAAGCCTTCCTTCATGAAAGTGAAACGAAGAAATAAACTTAACAGCAGAGTCAATTATACTGTTAAGCAGCATTCCTATTTTATCAGCGCTGGGGAAACACTGGGGATCATCCTTCATAAGTGCTCCAAAGACTGGATGCTCTTGCGTTGCTTATATTCACGTAATTATTACATATGCATCACAATTTTTGAAAATCTTGACATACGTCTATACTAAGAAATAATTGATGATGTTAGGTATAATTGTTTAGTTTCTTACTTACATCTATTAGTTAAATATAAACTAAGCACTCTGCTTCTAAACAATGTATTACTTAATCTTCTGTCTCTCTCTTGTCATGCGGAAGGATCTAGAACTTAAAAAATATCCCCTCGTTTTGCAGGTGGTCAGAAAGCACTTATGTCGATAGGATAATGATGGGTACGTCTTTTATAACTTAGTCACAGTATACATTAATTTGGCAGCTTCTCTTCAACTGAACATTGCTTTTTCTTCCAGGGGCCAAATAAATCCACTCAATGCTGCAACGCTGTGTTGAGGAATTTAGGTTTTAAGGGCAGCCACACACCCGGGAACATGGTGACAGTCTAGGCAGACGTTGACTGGTTTGTTCAGTGCTGGTCACACATCTTGAGGGCCATTTATCACCAGGATGGGCTGGCGGGCTCAGACAAGTAGCTGGTTTTTAATAACAGTGATTGCTTAAGGAGTTTCAGCACTGGTAAGAGAAAAGGTGGGGTGGGTTTTTTTAAATTTGATTTTGGGGGCGGGGGGGGGGTTTCAGCAGGAAAGGAAGGCTAGCCAAATGCCCCTGCCTTGATAGCAAAAAGAAAAGCAGGATTGAGGAGCAGCAGGAGAAAATAGTAATTCCAGTCAATTTTGAGGATCCCTTAGAAGAGGCCAACAAGGAACATCTTTGTAAGCCAGACACCACACAGCAAGGGTTCCCCACTCAGAGTCGCAAGCCTGGGCATAGGAATGGAAGACAAGGTATTACAAGCCCGGACATGGACTGTGAACAGGCAAGTCTGGGAACTGCCATTAGTTAGAAATGTGGTCTTTAAAGAAGCTGAGCTACACAAAACTATAACATTTAAGTAAACAACATTTATTTTTGCAGGGCTATTTCAGACATTTACCTATGAAACACTTGTTAAATAACTCCTATTAAAAGTGACTCTGAAGAGGGTGTCTGTAAGATACGGTTCAACCTGTGAATTGTTAGCACAGCGCTTTTTTTTTTTTTTACAGATGATATAAGAATCCCTCATTACTCCTCCCTCAATGACACTCTGAAGATGGTGGCAGACCGTGGCTCTGAGGTGGCTGTCAAAAGAAACAACTGCATCCGCCACTCCCTTTTTAACCCACGTTAACCTTTTTAAAGCCATTTTTCACTTCGACGACAGCTCACTGACAAACGACTTCCCCCCTTCACCACCTCGCCCCAACTGCCACCTCCCGCCCTAACGGCTGCCGCGCGTGCGCTCAGCCCCGGGCGGGAAGCGCGAGAGAGACGCGCCCGCCCCGCCGGCCTCGCCCCGCCCCGCCCCGCCCCGCCTGGGAAGGGCGGAGGGGGCGGGGCGTATCCAGGACGTGCGCGCCGCCGTTCGGAGGAGTATGGCGTCAGCGTCATCGTCGCGCGCCGCGGAGCGTCGTTCGGTGGGAGCGATGTCGCCGCCGCTCTTCAGCCTGCCCGAGGCGCGGCTGCGCTTCATGGTGAGCCCGGACGGGCACGGGGGGCTCCTCATCCCTCGCTGGCGCTTGAGGAGGGTGGGCCGGGCGGGCGGGAGACCGCGTCGTGGCGCCGGTGCCGGGCTGTGCCTCAGCGCGCCGCCCGCCTCCCTCCCCTCCCGCCTGAGCGGCCTACGGCCCCTGCCAGGGCTCTGCTTTAACGAGCGCCCAGCGCAGCTGAGATAAAGCGGTTTAAATCTGGGGACAAGGGCTTCATGCCGGTACAGCCTGGCTCGCCAAGAGGAGGGTCTGCTGCTTAGTTAACTAAAATTAGCCTAAAATAAAACGATATTAGATTCTGGCGTAACACCTCCCCCCCACCGTTCCGGTCCCCCCACCCCNCCCCACCCCCCCCTTCCGCAGCAAAACGTCCGTAGTTTGTTGCGTTTGTCTCTTTTGTGTCTCTGCCGAATTATGCTTTTCTGCTGCCAGAGCAGGTGGGGCTGGATGTGCACACTGGCCTCCGGGTCTCGCCATTTGCAGCCCAGCTCGTTGGGCAAGAGGGTGGGATTTGCACAGAAGTTCTCGAGGCACAGACACCTGCTCCAATAGGTAGATTTAGTTATGGGATATAGTAATTTTTAGACCATCTTGTTAACCGGAGTCACGTCCCAAACTGCGATAACCTGCCTGTGAGGCAGGTGAAGTTGCGCCTGTGGAGCTTGAGACCGCTGTAGATGCAGCATCTCGGTTCACAGTAGCGTATTCCTCTGTGTTTCACTTAGAAATACCGTTTTCACTTCAGTGTTAGCCCAGGTTTGAAATGTGATGCTGTACTAGCTTCTGGTGCCTGATTTGCAAGGTATTTGGTGCGTGTCCTACTTGTTACAAAGTTCTCTTTGTAAAGTGATGTGTGGCAAATAAATTCTTTAATATTTCAGTCCACCGTCAGAGGAAGGAGGAGATCTTCCTCATTTTATACTGGGTTTGTAACTTTTCTTTCTTTACATTTTGGTAGACGTCTACCAGAGAGGCTCTGAATCACAAAAGTATCAAGCCATTGTTGAATGCATTTAACCAGATTCCTGGAAGGTAAGTAAATGCTGCTTGATTTTAAAAGGTGCCTGTTCAGCTATTTAGTTAGTAATCTTGTCCCTAATAGTTATTAACTGATGCGGAATGTTTGCATTTGCAGTGAAAATGAAAAGAAATGTACCTTGGATCAAGCTTTTAGAGTTATTGTAGAAGAAGAAATAGTAAGTACTTTAAACTGCTACATCTTTTATCTTGATAAAGCTCAAATTTCTATTTGCAAGTTAATAATTTAACAGCAACTTACTTTAATATAGGGAAATACTGCTTATTAAAAAACATGCATTATGTAAAAGTTATCTAATTAAGTTTGAATATAGATGATTAAAGGAGATTTTTAGGTAGGACAGAATGGCAGTATTTAACAGATAGCACACTATGGTGAGGGGTGTTGACGTGGCCTTTTCCAGCAGTTCTTTGTAATGCTTATGAAAATCTGCAGTGTCTTAAAATTCTAGTTCATAAATATGCATTATTCTACAACTATGCTTTAAGAGTGGGATGGAGTGGGATATCTGTTACTAGCATGTAACAAAGCAGCCTGTCAGCTGAAAAGAATGATGAAAGGAATCAAATAATGGTTTTGTTTGTATTGCTTGAATGGAGAGTGAATGTAGGATATTAATTTTCGGGAGTAAATAACTCTCTCTACACAGTAGGTATTGTAGGGTCTTTAATGGCTGGAAGCGGTCAGGAAATGTTGCTCACTGAATAAAAACTTTTGTATAGTTAATTGACAGGTCTGATTTAATAGATTGGTTGACATTTTGGGAAGTTGAATGTCAGTATTTGTTTTAAGTATGCCTACTTGGGAACAAGAATTTTAGTTTTGTTGAATGTATTTAGGTCATAATAGAGAAGTTTAATACTGTTTTGTTTGTTTAGATAAATAAAGCTCCATGTGAAAATCTCCTGGCAATTATTTCTCTTGCTATTAATGGAGTCACAGAAGGTGAGCATCTTTCTTTCAAATCTGTTGACAGTTTTAGGGGCCATTTAGGGGAATTTTAAAGTCTTGATTTTTGAAAGTCGTCTACAGCGGTTAGCTTTGATAATATGTGGTCCTTATGCTAGTGGTTATTAAGTACGTTTCATGAAAGGAATTATGTATAATATTCAGTTATGTGCAACATTTGTGTTGAATATATATATCTTTTTTTCAATACAGAAAGATGTGTGGTTTTAGTTGCAACATAGTCAGCATTTTCTGTTTTTGTCCACCACTGCAAAATGCTTAGGAGTCTCCCATCATAATTTCAGAGATGAGACCGCTGAGGCAGAGAGGTTAAATGACTTCTATGTTTCTCTGTCAGTTGCTGGTAGAGCCAGAAATAACTTCTGAATATCTTTGCTCTTCTCCCTTTACTGACCTGTCAGTACACAACTGTTTTTCGGATACTTGAATCTGTTTCTACAACTGTCTTTTGTGTCAGAAATCATTGTGCTAATCTCTTCTGAAGAGACTCTGTTGCTCTTCCCTTTATTTATTTGTTCATATGATGCATCAAATACTTGTGTGTTTTAGTAAGTGTAGCTCAACTACACTCATGTTTTATGAACTATAGGCTAATGAGACCTGTGCTCATGAGGAATGCAGACACTACCAAACTACAGAGCGTGGGTACACAGACTTGGAGCACTGCTTTAGTAGACTTTGAGTTTTTTTAGAAGTTATTCTTTATTATATTTTTATTATTTGTTTTACATGAGTGCAAAGGTCTTATAAAACTCATCTGCATGTATGTACATATAGAAATAGCTTTCATGGAACTTCACACTTTAGGCCAAGCTTTTTGTTAGGATTTGTAGGAACTCAGGAGAACTTGTTTCTTCTTTTTTGGCATAATGTCCCTCAACTACCATGCGTCTTTACCACATTTGACTTCAAATTTGCTGAATAAAATACTCCCTGTTCCTCATAGGCATCTGCACTGCATCAACCCCTTTTGTGCTTCTGGGAGATGTTCTGGATTGCCTGCCCTTGGATCAGTGTGACAAAATTTTCACTTTTGTGGAGAAAAATGTTGCTACATGGAAATCGGTAGGTATTTTTCCAAAATGTGAAATTTGTTTGCCAAAGCTTCTGTCTGTCTGTCTGAACCATTTTTACAAACAGATTTTAACTGTCTTTGTATCTGTTTGTGTTAAAATAGTAGCATTGAGCACGTTTTGTTTTGAGGCTTAGTAATGTCTGGGCAGCAGAGGTCAGAAAACTAATAATAAAATAAATTATTCTTTTAATCTATTTCTAACTCCTTTTTCTACAGTATACACTAATTGTTGCATTTAGAAACCAGAAATTTGACTTTGGATGCACAATTTGTATGAATAGCGTCTCTCTTGACCTATTATTCAGCTTCTCCCTCAGAGCTGCAGTTTCCTTAATCTCCAGTTTGCAGGGGAAGAAGTCTTCTTGATCACCTCCTTAGCTTTCCATTACAGGATTATAGCGATGGTGAACATGTTGCCCTAAAATGTTTCTGCTCTTGAGGAGCAAATGGTGTTTTGAGGCCTGTGTGAGCATTTTATGCTCTTGCTATGTCACAGTGCTGTAGCAGGAGAAGAGCTGCTGCAACAGGCTCCTGAGCTTCTTGTGCTGCAGGTGCTGTTAATTAGAGGGACTTGAGGGTCGCAGGCAGAAGTCCCAACCTGCCTACATTTTATTCCAGGATCATAAGAAATCTTGTATCTCGGTATCCTGGGTTTGCTCTTCGGCAGTGCTGCTGCGACCACAAGTGCCAGCAGCTCTATAGTTAACACCTGAACAGCATTCCAGTTTCTCCGTATTTCCCTAACCTGGATTTCCTGACCAGGACTGCCTTCCATAGGCATTCATTCAGGCTGCTCTGTTTCAAATAAGTCCCCCAAGTATATTAATAAACTGTTCTTTATCTTTAATTCAAGTACCTATCGATTTCTTTTTCCTGCTGCCAAATTACTAGTACTGTGGATGCTCTAAATCTTTTGTGTATTGTTCTTTGTGTATGTGTATAAATAATGCATGGAATAATGAAGGCAATGAGTGTAAAAATTAGTGTATTCCATGAAAAAAAGTGGATGCTGATCTTACAGTGCATGGTTGCTTATGTTTTTTCTGTATGGAGGCTGGATTTAAATGTTGTGGCTTGTGCTTTCTTGGAATTTGTGTGTCTCCTTTTTTTTAGTTGCCTTTTTGTGAAACCTGCTTCTTATTTAAGGGAAAACTCAAATTTAGACAAAACAGTAGGAATGGCTTGGGATTGAATTAAATTGTGCTCAAGAAGGTTTTGAGTTCTCTTAATGATCTAAATACCTTTACTCCATTTCAGAATACATTTTACTCCGCAGGGAAAAATTACTTGCTACGAATGTGCAATGGTGAGTTGTAGTTTGTTGGGGGGGTGGTGAGGAATTAAGAACTCCATATCTCTGCAAATGGAAGTGGGTTTAATAATGTAGTTTACATTCAGATGTGTTCAATAAGTAATAAAGTTAAAAGGCTTATCACTCAGCAGATTTACATTAATCAGCAAGACTCATGAATAAGTAATTCTGACCTTAGGGAAATCTCTTCCTCAGTGGAGGCCGTCATAACAGAACATCTGAAAAATATTTATTCTTCAGCAATGACAAGGCCCGTATCAGAAGCTGTATTTGAGTAGGGTTCATTTGAACTTATTTTTTTATTGCTGTTGAATGTCTTAGCAGAATTGGTAGAACACATTTGGAAAAAATATGGCTAATCTGAGGAAGTTACCAGCATTTAAATTTACGAATCTTAGCTTCCTTTCATTACCTATGTAGGTCATGTAATTTGCAAGTCTTAAATTCTAGTGTGAGAGGAATTGAAAGAGAGATAAATACTAATGTTCTGTGCTTTTTACAATGTTTAGACCTCTTAAGAAGATTATCTAAGTCACAAAACACGGTCTTCTGTGGAAGAATTCAGCTGTTCTTGGCTAGGTTATTTCCGCTTTCGGAAAAGTCAGGTGAGATTTTTTGAATTCCACCACACTTAACATCTAATAAATAGTAAATATGCTGAATCTTTTAAGTTTATAATGGTTGCAGACCAAGTTCGATTAGAGAAAATAACTTTGCGCTTGTATCTTAGTTCTGGTCTTTACCCTTGATATTGTGACTTTCATTTGTTGTGATTTCAAACACAAGATTTGAATGGTGTTTCTGAGAATTTAATATCAGCATCTCTTAACTAACTGAATGAACAGAGTTACAAACTTCACAGCTTCTAATACTGACCCTTTGTTTTTCACAGGACTTAATTTGCAGAGTCAGTTTAACCTGGAAAATGTCACTGTTTTCAATACCAATGAACATGAGAGCACTCTAGGACAGAAGGTGAAAATCCCTGTGTTGTTTTTTGCTCATTCTGCAGGACACATGCAAGACTGTTGGCGCAGAAGCACACTACTGTGCATAATGTTTAGAATTCTGTGTTTATAATTTGGTTGTCCCTCTTCCAGATCAAACTGCTGATTCTGGAAATAGGCACGTTACCTGGTATATTAAACTGTGCGGACTTTTGAGGGGGTAAAACAAGTGATTTTGCAGGGGATGAGTACTGCCACTTAACTGTACAAAGTTTTCCCCACAGTGTATGGAGTATAGTGCTGTTCCTTCAGCTTTTTTTCAAGACAAGTCAGGCCACCATTGCAAAGTTTAGTAAGGTGTTAAAACAGGAATTTGTTGCACATATTACTGCAATAGGACTTTAGAGATCTTTTAAATTACCAGCTTAAGCTTTCTGATCTCAAGTGTGATAGAATGTTTAAAATACAGAGCACCTTGAAAACTATGTAAATAATAGTGGCATTTGTATAAGTTTTTTATTATTTTTTCCTATTAGCACACTGAGGAGAGAGAAGAAGGAATGGACGTAGAGGAAGGTGAAATGGGAGATGATGAAGCACCAACAAGTTGGTAAGCTTATAGCAATGCTAAAAGTTGAAACAAAATTTTACTAAGTTAATGTAAAGAGCTGTTTGGGAAATACCCTTAAGTGATGTACTCAGAATTCTGCTTACCTCCTGTCCTCTCAAGATTAGATACAACCTGGCAGTGTTTAAGTGGAGATGCCTGGAAGAGGAAAGACATCTCCAGACTATTTGAAAAAGTTGCTTATCCTGTCTGAGAACCACTGTTACTCTCTCTTCTTCACAATTTTCACAGTTTTCCGAACTATCTTGACAAAACTTGTTCTGATACAATGTATTCAAAGATTCTGAGTACATGCTTTATGTACTTTCAGGAGACAAAGCTGTGTTTGTCTTCATTCCCCAGGGTGTAAGAAAAAAGGATCTTGAGTTTTACACTATTTTTGCTTTTATGATGAGGAAGTAATGGTAGATGGGATAGAAAACACTTTTAAGGACAAATTCTGAATTACAAATTTCTCTGGAAGGGCTCGCTATTGATTTATTATTTCACTTACAAAATTAATTTCTGGGTTTGCACATTCCTGAGTAGACTTGAATTTAATAAATAGTTTTCAATATGGATTTTCATAACTATTTACATTTTTTCCCCCAGTTCCATTCCAATAGATTATAACCTGTATAGAAAATTCTGGTCACTTCAAGATTATTTTAGAAATCCTGTGCAGTGCTATGAGAAGGTGTCATGGAAAACTTTTCTGAAGGTAATCTAAGTTCCTGCTTTCAACCATTCAGCCTGAGTAAAAATAACCATTTGTACAAGTAGAAAGGTGACTGCGTATGAATAGAACAGTTCAAGCGCTAATGCCTTCGAAAAATAATAGTGCATGAGGAAATGCATTTTGCTGCTTTCTGAAGTGAATTTGACAGTAAACAGTGTATTAAGAGTGTACAGTAAATCCTGTAACAAATCTTGTGTAAGTCACCAGCAGAAAGACTTCACGTGCTGAAACAATGTCAACTGCAAAAAAGCAGAATTTATGTTTTGGCTTTTTTTTTCCCCAAGAAGAAAAATAGTTTTACCTAGTCTTAGATCTTACTTTTGAATGGTCATATGGATCCTGGTGGGATCCTAAAGATGCTAGGTTTCTAAAGAAACAAACCTCTTTATAGAAGCAGTTACTTGAACGTCACTTTCAGCCAGCTGTTTCAGTTTTGCTTAGTATGAATATTGAGGATTATTTTTTTGCTAAGCTACTGTTTCTTCACCGTTAGTATTTATTTAATAGCAAGAAGAGTGCCGTTTGGGCTCAACTGACTTTTAAGAACAGCACTGCAAATTTAACTCTCACTTATGTACCTTTTTTGGTATATATTCTGAACAATTTATTTTAAGTTTTAATATAGCACTCTAATCACTTTTTTTCATAACATCTAAAAACCAATGGTTGTGCACTGTTCACAACCATTGTTTTTCTTAGCATATTTTAAATGCTCCAAATGATTAGATGTTCTGAAATTTTAAGTAACACTTTCACTGTCATTTGTGTTGTTTAGAGAGCCCTTGCGTGTTGGTGGCAAATAGGTCTTGTTTTGACTGGCTGAGAGCAAGTTTACAAATTATTTTACTTGAGACTAAGTCTAGTGTAGTTCTGTAATTAACTACAAAGTTTTTGTATTATTTTAATGTGGTAAATAACTCTGTTTTATAGTACTCAGAAGAAGTTTTGGCTGTTTTCAAAAGTTACAAATTGGATGATACTCAGGCTTCCCGAAAAAAGCTGGAAGAATTGAAAACAGGAGGAGAACATGTGTATTTTGCAAAGTTCCTAACTAGTGAAAAGGTATGCGATTTCTTTTCTCTGAATCGCAGACTAGTTGAGGTTGGAAGGAGCCCTGCATAGTGCAACCTCTCTGCTTAAAGCTCTCAGCTGGAGCAGGTTGTCAGCACTGTGGCCACTTGGGTTTTGAATGGCTCCACAGGTTGGGTATCCCATTAAATTGTTTGATCCCTTAATTAAGTGATAAAGATATATTTATTCTACTTATTTTTTTTTATTTTGTTCTTTCTTTGTGCATTCCCTATGTTAGTTGATGATTCAGGGATTTCTGTTTCTGGAATAAGAGTGTGCAGTACAGCTGACATTAATTTATTTCATTTGATTTGTATTGTTACATTTAGAAAGGGAAGTTAAAAGAGTAAATATTTAAAAATCTGTTGCTTGTTTATTGCCTTTAGAATTACATTTTCAAAACTCAGTTGATGATATGCTGGCTGTATTTTCTGCCTCATAGTGGTCTTGTTTAAAATGACTTTGAAAAATATCTTAAGAGTTTTTAATTCTGTTAAGTCAAAAATACAACGCTCTGTTGAATTTAATCCTAAAATTGTTGTCTACATTTTGGAATAATATGTAACTTTAACTTTTAAATGCAGGCATTAGTAGATGACAGAAAGCAAGTCTAAGCGCAGCATGAGTTTTCTCTTTCTGGGATAGAAGAGTAGGTAAATTCCTCACAAGCCTTTGACCTGTGTGTTGACAATTCTAAAATAATGTAGTATAGAAGATATAGAACCAGTTGCTTAATTAACAAACGGTAGCCAAAGGCTGTTTTCTTTAAAGAATCTTCAAGTCTTCCCTTTTAATGATCTACTATGCTGTGCAATACACAGGATAGAAACCAAGCAGTATATTGCTGTGTAAATGTTGATGAGAGCGAACGTTTCTGTGGTAGCTGAATCCTTAAGTCATGGCCAGTAGTTCATAAGAAGAGGGAGCAAGCTGTCCTTCAGTTACTGAAATACTTGAATATTTGTTCTTCCAAATTTGCGTTCATTTCCAAGTGAATGTTGTTAAATCCAGCAGTATAAAACTAGTTAAACAGAAATCTAGGGATACTTCTACAAGCAGTTACTTGTGCTTTTAATAAATTGATTTCATTAGAAATGTTGATAGTCTTTTCTAAATTGTGCTAATGACAGTTTACCAATCTTAGTACCTTATAAAGCCCTGTTTTGCAAGTATAGGTGATACTGAATAGAGGTTTTGTAATGACTTACCATCATCTTGTTGTAAAAACAGTCGCCACGGAGTTTATCTGAAAACATTTCTTGGATTTTTTTTTTTTACGCATGTGTAGTATCTTTAAAATGTATGTGTAATTCTTTTTTTGTTGTTTTTGTTTAGCTGATGGATTTACAGCTGAGTGACAGTAACTTTCGCCGTCACATCTTGTTGCAGTACCTAATACTATTTCAGTATCTGAAGGGGCAAGTGAAATTTAAAAGGTAATGGGGAAATGTTTTGTGTTTGTGGATGGGCAGCTAAGAACTTGGGGGTGAACTAAAATATTTTGAAAGAGCTTATGTCTACTTTTTTTGAGGTTCTTGTGAAACTTGCGGAGCCTTGGGTTGGTAAATACAAGATGTGGCTGAAGTAATTTTATGGCAGGAAAGGGGAGGTCTCATTCTTGCCTTTCTCTGTTTCTCTCTATGTGATTCTCTGCCCTCCCTTACAGTGGCTCTAGTGTTCATTAGACGTACTCAAACTTGTACAGTTTACTAAACCAGCAAAAAACCAATCTACTGATCTCTGCAGAGTTGGTTTTCTGCCCTATTGGTCAGTTGAGTGCAGTCTCAGAAGCAGAGGCCACTAAAGCCACTTAGGGTGCGTGCCAGCCGTGAAAGGGAAGGAGTCTCTGCAGCAGCAAGTGGTCAGACCAATGCAAGCTGCTTGTATGCAGCATCATTTTGAATCTATATTGACTCCACAATGTGGCATTAGTTGCTGATTTGTTTTTACCTGGTGTGCTACAGCATTATGTCTAAAATAGCAAGAAATGACAATAGTGATTATTGCTTTTGTAAATCCATGGAACAGAACAAACCCCTATGTTTTCCTACTGTGTATTCTATAATGTAATACTGAAAGAAAAACCTACCTCTCTGTTTCCTCTGCCCTTGACCACATGTGTGCATAATGCTTAACATTTAAGGCAGCTGTCTTTCATCTGCAATATGCTGCTTTTTATAAAGAGATCTTGGAAGAACTTTGCAGATTAAATAAGGGTCATTATCCTCATTCTGTAGATTATTTACAAGGCAGGTGGCAGAGAAGGAATAGAATTCATGTCTTCTGAATTGCAGTTCAGTCCTGTAGAGGTGATTCAATCGCAATTCATTAAAGTCTTTGTTAAAAGCATCAAGTTATCAAGGATTGTTTGACATATAAATGGTATAGTATAATACTTGGTGCAGTTTTTGTAAAATAATACTAATTATTTCCTTCCTTTAAAAAAGAGCCTTTTTATAGCCTATTAACTAAGGGAAGCTAGTTCCAAAAGTCTCATGTTATTGACTTAGCCATAGTCATGTTTATATTTGCTATTTAAGATACCTAGTGCTTCATAAAAAGCTGGTTTGTGTTGTATTGCTTTTGAATGCTGAAAATGGAATGTTGTGGTTATGCTTCATATGGATTCTTTTTGAATCAATGAAAAACAAAAATTAGATTCTCATCTGATTTTTTGTTTTTAATGTGTTTAAAAAAAGTTCTGTTCTCTGCTGGGGAATGAAGTGAGCCATGTTGTATTTATTTCTGTGCCCTTTTCACTTCTGCTTCCTGATTGCATTCTAATTGTAGATGTACCAATCAGCTTGTTTAATGACTTGAGGTTGCATTGTATGTAATGTTTTGAGATATTCAAGATTTGTGTTCTGTATACAGCTGGTAGACTGTTGCTTTTACTGTGGTTTATCTACAGTAGTGCTTGAGCTGGGGTTAGGAGAGTTGGGGTTTTTTTAAGTAAGTCTTTTCATTGTGCCAACTCGCTGTGCTTTGGGTCCAACATCAAGGTGTGGTGTTGAATCATGCAAATGGATTTCCTCTTGGAGGAAGCTGAACCTGAAAGTGTGTTCCACAAGCACATCTAAGTAACTCCACAAACTAATAAGTGGCCAGTCCATGGGACCAGACCAGAGTACTTTCTTCAGGTCCCTTCTAACACCCTTCAGGGAGTATGTAGTGTAAATGATATGTCTTCAGCACTATTTTGATGTGTAGTAAACTCTTCAAATGAAAAAAAAAATTCAGCTGATATAATGATACTTAGTTGTTGTTGTTTTTTTCAATTCCAGTTCAAACTATGTTCTAACAGATGAACAGTCCCTTTGGATTGAAGATACTACAAAAGCAGTTTATCAGGTTGGTACAGTAGATGCTTCTATAGAAATTGCATGGAAGAATACTCATTGTGTAATATTATGTCAACAACCTTTGAAGCAGTGACCACCATTTTCTTTGTTGTTGTTTTCTTTTTTTTGCTATGTATTCTGCTAGAAATATAATGCAAAAAGTGAACCTTTTTTTTTCTTTCTCTCCTAATCATAGCTTCTTTCAGAAAATCCTCCAGATGGGGAAAGATTCTCGAAAATGGTCGAGGTAAGTACTTTGATGCCTGTCTGAACAAACTCTGTATAGGGCACAGAAAAGCAGTATCAGTTTAAACTAGCTTTTGGAACGCAGATGTATTGTCTGAGAGAGCTTTTGTCTTATCTCAGTAAAAAAGGTCTCATAATGACTTTTTAGTTTGTAGTCATGTTTTCCCCTTGTTTTCGTTAATGTGCTTTTCTTCCTTCTCTTGGGGAGGAATGGAAGTGTGCGTGTATGTTCATGTATACATACAGGAGACATTGGTTATTGAAAACAAAGAAAGGAGTGCTGTGCCCAAAAACACAGGGATAAGACACACACAAGTGGATGCTTTCCTTTTTTCCTTTACTTTGGCCATATCTGTCCTCCTGTTTAGAGAAGGAGAATTAAAGCCTTTCCCACAGTTATTGGAGAGGAGATACATTATTTTTTTTAATAAACTAAACCAGCTGCCAAAGATGATACTGATGACCTTCAAAATGGTGTCTGAAATACACAAAGTAACAAAGGTTTAATTGTAGTAGCTCAATTAAAAACTTTGGGGTCAACTCTGAAAGGGATTTTGACCCTAATAATGTGCGATATTATGTTTCTGCAGCATATATTAAATACTGAAGAAAACTGGAACTCATGGAAAAATGAGGGGTGCCCAAGCTTTGTGAAAGAAAGGTAACTATTATCACGCAGAAGCTTTTTGCTGCTTGTTTGACATGATGGTTCAGCTACAGAATATATACCCACAGTGTATGTGAGCAAATAATGATTCACACAACTTTGAGATCTCTATAGCTGGATGTCCCTTCCATGTATGCAGAAGACTCTTAGATTTCTGCCAGAAGTCTTTAAGGCTTTGTTATGTCAGTGAAGAGGTGGTTATGGGTGTGCAGGGTCTCAGGAGAGCATTCCTCACTCTCATGGCAATGTTTTGTTCTCTTAATGCCGAGGATCCAGCGACTGAGGCAACTGGAGCGAGTTATCTGCTTTCAGCACACCCTAGCTTGAAGGGTGTTAGTGCTTGACTTTTCCATGTGCTGGTTTGGATTGCCTCTCATGAAGCCTTGGGTGTTGTGGCTTTGATGAGGCAGGTTACCTGGAGTGTTGTGTACCAGTTTTCCTCTTACATACCTTATTGGGTTTGCCACTTGGTGTTTGCAAAAAAGGGAGGGGGCTGTGAGAAGAGAGAAGTTACTGTTAGGGGAGGGGAAAGAAGTAAAATAATGAAATTTGACTTTTGTAAATGTTCTGTCTCCTCCTTTAGATCTCAGCCAGAGTTTCAGCTTGGGTAGGTCTTACCCTAAATTTGGTGGTCTGGGATCTCCATTCTCTGATCCCATGAAATCAGGCGCACCCGGGTAAAGAGAACTTGCAATCATAAAGCAGATGAACCCCCCAGCAGGGTGGATCATGCTTAATATGTGCTGCTGGCATAAATGTGATTTGCTTCTTTTTCCATTTCTGGATTCTGATACAACTTTACATTGCTGAATGAGCTAATTTTGGTGTGGGGCAGATCTCTTTTCTTATACTTACTTAGTCTTCTCTCTCCTCTTTCCTTCTCCCTCTTTCCACTCCTAGAATTCCCGTCCTTCTGAGTACTTCCACTGTGATTTAACTAGGCACCACCTTGGGTGAAATGGCTTATTTTTTTCTCTAAGTATTACTGGTTTGATACTGAGGAGTTCCTTTTTTTTCTTTAGACCTCCTGATTCTAAGCCAATGAGGCCCATGAGAAAGAGGCCAGCTCCAGAGGACTTCCTAGGAAAAGGACCAAACAAAAAAATCCTCATGGGGAAGTACGTTGGATTGTTTTCATTAGAGTTTCTGGTGTTTGGTTGGTTTAGTTGGTTTGGGGTTTTTTGTGGGGTTTTTTTGGCAACTATTTCTTCTAGTCAGTTACTTTGAAAATTCCTCACTTTGGAACTGCAAGGAAAGAACCGGCAAGAGATGTGACAGTTCGTTTAAAACTTGCAGTAGGCTTTCTTTCCTTATAGTCATCTGTCTTAGATACCTTTTAAATATTCTGTTAAGTTACAGGCTGAAAATCAGTGGTTTGTACTTTTTGGGTCAGTTTTTTTACTTTTGTCATCTTTATGTTTTTCTTAAAATGTATCTATGCCATGGGTTTTAAAATAACACACACAGGTATTTTATCCCTGGAACAAATAATTCTTCTTGATATGACCTCCAACAAAAGTGTGATGTTTTGCTGGATATGAAGTGCTGCATTTTTCCACTGCCTTTTTTAGGAGAAATTATAGTCTTTTCGTTGTAACAGTTCACCCAACCTAGGTGTGGAAATTTTGACCTTGTGCTGAGTGTTTAGTAAAATGTCCCTTCTGAAAAAGAAAGCGATAAATTATTTCATTTATTGAAACAAAATGGCCTAACCTTAGCTAGTACGGGAAGTGAGAGTTTGTTACTGTTTCTGACCTCAGATCAGCAAGAGATTATAGTAGAAATTCAGTAGATCATCTTCGTAATTTGCAACATCAGATGAGATTTCTGTCATTTCTGATAATTCCTACTCTTTATGTATCACAAAGTTGGTATGGGATGCTTTATTGTGAAGGTTCTAGGGTGAGAATTTCTGTAATGTTTCCTGTGTCTGTCTCTGGTGAGTGGCAGAACATGGAAGGATAGAATGATGAATGTGGAGTTTGATATGTGTTCATGCTTCTCTTTTCAGTGAGGAACTGACCCGCCTTTGGAATTTATGTCCTGATAACATGGAAGCTTGTAAATCTGAGAGCAGGTATGTAAAAAAAAATGGTACATCATTGTCTAAAGCTAACTTTAAGCAGTGTAATTACACACAAAACTACAGTTATTACAAAACTGGCATAAGGAAGGTTTATGCGATGATCTTGCATGGCATGTCATCTCACTGTGTGTCTTGAGGGAGGTTGGTGGTATGAATCTTTGTCTTGAAGTCTCTTACTGTTTCCTTTAGTGGTGTTTATGCTGTCAGTAGTTTTCATTGCTTAGTAAAGTAAAATCTAAACTAAAACCCAGATGGAAACTCCAGTTTTGTAGAGCATGACTGTATAATTAAGTACTTTATATAATAAAGGAAGATTGCCAGGTCTAGTCCTAATGAAGTTAGCGTGTTATTTGGCTATGATTTTCAAGCGGACATGATGCTAGATAAGAGGAAAATGGCTAGCAGGCATTGTTTCAGTGCATACCAGATCCACTAGTGGTGCAGTTGTAGAAAAATACAGCTATTAGTTATCCTTCTGCTTGCACAATTGTAGGAAATGCTGAAAACATACTTTGCTACATAACTTTGTTTGTTGAAGGTAGCGTGATCCCCTTTTTGTGCATAGAAGCTAGTATGAAAATGTGGAAAAGGAATGGGACAGTTCCCAAAGAGAACTTTGTGGCTTTAAAGGCTGAATGCCTGGGGAGAGGTCCTGGCTGTGCAGGTAACCTGAGTGGAGGAATTGCTGTTCCAGAGGTTGCAAGCTGTGCAGAGGAAGAGCCTTCCTTTTTGTGAGGCTGGGATGTGCAGGAATGCCTTTGACAGGGCACGTGCCTTTGCTAGGCCAAGTGCTAAAAGTGGAGTTGTGTTTGGAACCAAAGCTTTTGATTCCCTGTGCATGATTGTATCGTGCTGCAACTTAAAAAAAAAAAAAAAAAAAAACAACCAAAACACTTAAAGGGAGATAAAGCAAGAAAATGCATGCCATGGTAAACAGGCAAGAGAGGATCCCAGGGGATCTGAATTCAGTCCCAAGTTTTATTATTGACTTTGTGACTGAACACGGCCAAATGACTAACTTTTTGCTTTGGTTTCTCACGTTTTCATTCAAATGTGGTAATTCTTCCTTACCTGTCTTCTTTTTAGGTGGCTGTTCTCGGGATAGAAATCTGTCTTTTAAGTTTTTGCACAGTGCCACATATAGCAGGATTCAAATCAGAAGGGTTTTCAAGATTTTGGCTTTGGTTCCAGTAGTCATTGATAATACAATAATACACGTAAACATGCACTGGGCACTGCTTTCCTGGGCAAAGCGTGTTTTTCAGAACAGAACTAAAGTGAGTTTATAGACCAGTGCGCTTCTCCCCAGCCCTGACTGATCTCTGGCTTCCTTTGTAGAAGCAGATGTGTCTCTGTCAAACGTTTGGTAGGAGAAATGCAGATCATTATGAGCTTGCTTTGCACCACTGATAATCTTAGCTCACAGTAACCTACCACTCTTAGGTAATGTTTCTTGCTTCTAGTCTTCAAAGCACCAAACTGCCCTAAACATAGTGAATATTATTTCTGTTATTCTTTTTAGGCCAATTTTCCATATCTTCTGGTTTGAATATCTCTCTAAGCAACTGCTAGCTGTTCTAAGCACAGAAACGCCAGTCACATTTTTAACGTGTCCCCTATGAGCCACAAATGTTGTCTTGAAAATCACAGAATGGCTGAGGTTGGAAGGGACATCTAGAGACCACTTAGTCCGCCCCTTGCTCAAAGCAGGGTCAGTTAGAGCAAGTTGCCTACAGCCTTTTCCTGTTGGGTTTTGTAAGTCTCTTCAAGAGCAGAGGCTCCACAGCCTTCATGGTCAACCTGTTCCAGTGCTTGATCACCCTCACAGAAAAGTTTTGGGGTTGCTTTTTGTTTGGTTTTGTGTGTGTGTGGTTTTGTGGGTTTTGTTCTGTTTGTTTTTTCTGATGCTTAAGCAGAATGTGCAAGCTGCTGCTTGTACTTTCACTGAGTAGGACTGAGTCGAGCTCTTTCCTCCTTACTGCCCCATCAGGTATTTACTGCCCTCTTCCTCCGGGGTAAAGAGTCCCAGCTCCCTTGGCCACTCCTTGCGTGGTGGATGTCCCCATCCATGCACAGCTTTTTGCATGGACCTGTGTCTCTTGTTCTGGAGAGCCCAGAACTGGGACCCAGCACTCCTGATGTATCTTTCCAGTGCTGAGCAGAAGAAGGGAAGGATCATCTCCCTTGACCCACTGACCTCTTCCAAATGCAGTCCAGGGTGCTGCTGGCCACCTTTGCCAGAAAGGGTGCGTTTCTGGCTCGTGTGCACAGTGTTATCCACCAAGACATTTTCTGCAAAGCTGCTCTCCAGCCAGCCAGTCCCCAGCATGTGCTGGTGCCTGGGGCTGTTCCTCCTCAGGGGCAGCACGTGGCATTTCCTTTTGTTGAACTTCCTGAGGTCCCTTGGGGTGGCACCACAACTCTGCTCTGTGAGCCACTCCTCACAGTTGTGCTTTGTCTGCAGGTGTTGTGAGGGTGCGCCCTGTCCCATCATCAGTAGGGCGGTAATGAAGGTGCTGAGCAGTACTGGGCCCAGTGCTGAGCCCTGGCATACCCTAGTGACAGCCCTCCAGCTGGACTTTGTGCAGCTGATCACATCTCTTTGAGCCCATGGGTTCAGATGCTTTTTAGTCCACTTTAGATAAATAAATTCCCCCTGACACCTGTAGACCTCCAGCAGAAGATACAGGGATAACTATGAGGGGTTGAAATGAAACATGTTTGAGCAAGTCAGGGAGCCGCTAAGATGGGATCATTAAGTACAACTTTAAGCTGCCTAATATTTCCCCCCCACCTCTAAAATTAGTGATCATAAATCATTGAAATTGGGGAGCAATAGTAGTCTGACTGGTAGCAGATGAAACTGAAATAGGGGAGCAGGGGGGTAAAGAGGCCAGGTTTTGCTTGTCCTCTCCAATTGCACAAAACTAACAGCCATTTTAGAATCCTGAGCTCTTGTGAGCTGTGCGGGTGGCAGTATGTTTCTGAGACAGCCAGTTGCTTATTACAGGTACTTTTATGAAAATCTTGTTTCCTTTTTGCCAGAATTCTTGCCTGGCATCCCATACTCTTTTTTTCACCGAAGGCTACTGACAGGTGTTGATGTTACTTTTTGGTATAGCAGAATGTTTAAATACATATAATAGGCAGTGCTAGCAACTACTGTTATGCTTCAGTGGTTATGCAGTGAATAATTTTATAGCAACATGTATCAAACAGATTCTTTGCTTATTTGCAGTTGTTAAATTTGAGTAGATTCTTTGTTTGTTTTGTTTGTTTTTTTCTTCAGTGGATAAGCTTTGAGATGTGTATGACCGAATGGAAAACCAGTGATGTTAGCGTAGATTGTGAGGAGTATTAAGCTCCTTATTTTATTTTTTAGGGAATATATGCCAACGCTGGAGGAATTTTTTGAAGAAGCTATTGAACAAGCAGACCCTGAAAACATGGTTGAAAATAAGTATAAGTATGTCAATCTTTGTGTCTCACTTTATTTTGATCTTTTGTGTTTGGATTGATAAAGAAAACAGACTGTTCTCTGTATTACTAGTATCTGTGCAAGACTCCAGTAATGTGTGAAAAAAGTATAAGTTTGGACAGGATTATGTTAATTAGTAAATGCCATGAATCTTTTTTCTGTGCTTTTGTAGATGCCAGACTGTTGTCAACCAAGCTTGTATTTTATTATAGGGCTGTGAACAATTCTAACTATGGCTGGAGAGCACTGAGACTTCTAGCACGCAGAAGTCCCCACTTCTTCCAGCCAACAAACCAACAATTCAAGAGTTTACCTGAGTATCTAGAAAACATGGTAATCAAATTAGCCAAGGAGCTACCTGTAAGTAATATTATCCTATAATAATAAATGCTGAATTCATTTGACTTCCCGCTTGTCTTTCTGCCGTCCATTTGGTACGTGGAGAGGGAGGGGGGGAAAGAAAAGAAAAACCACAGGAAAAAAGCTTGTAAAGTAAAAATGGGAGGTAAAATTGGTCTGATCAGTGACTAAACTGTGAATAACATAGGCTAACCAAGTAACTGCCTTGTATTCTGTGAACAAACAGCTGTGGCAATCCCAAGTTTTCCTGCTGGGTTGGTAGGCAGAAACAGATTTGCACCCAGCTACTTGGGTTCGGTGTTGTTAGTGCAAACTGCTTTTATTGAAGGTGTGAGCCAGCGTCCGGGCTTGTGAGTGTCAGTAGCTGTGGCTGCTGGGGTGGCAGCAAAAGGGGCAGAGTGTGCAGCTGAAGATAACTGCGCTGTCACCAGCGCTTTACAGCAAGATTTACCAGAGCTCTTCTATCAGCCCCTGGCTTTTAAAATATGTAAAGAAAAATGGACCTTGTGGAGGTGTTTGTTTAAGGCATTAACCCTTTGCACGTTCAGCAATACAAATTTGAGGCCAAGCAGGGGTCTTTCAGATCACTTTATACACAAGGATAAGAGAGATTAACAGTCAGAGGAGGGAGTTTTTTCTAAACCTCTTGAGTTCGCGCACAATCCAGCAATTTCTTACAGATATGATCCTGTGCGTCTGTGTTGGAAACCTTCCTTATCTGTAATGGGAAACTAGTGAGGGGTAAAGGTTGGATTGTAATATGTAGCTTCTTTGTTTGTTCAGCCATTGGAGTTAACTAGATGCTAATAGCAATTTTAGGAAAAATACTGGGAGAGGAAAAGCAGTTTAATATATTAAGGTATCGCTTTATGCGATATTCACAATGGTACTGCTGTCATGTACCAAATGTTATGAGAAGGCAGGAATATGTTAGACAAGGCCTGTGACTGAAAGGTAGGAAAAAAAGAAGCCTTTTGTTCCTCTTGGCTGATCAGTAACTGAATCAGAAAGTAAAGAGTTTATATATTTGAATTTGAAAGTACAGAAAACCTTGAGGAATTCTTGAGTGAGGAATAAGTGAAGCAGAATAATAATTTTAAAAGTACAGTTAGCAGTAGTGGTCTCATAGAAAGTTGTTTGTGTGGTGTTTGTTTTCTTTGAAGTAAGTAATAAAGTTAGGTATGGAATCCTTAGTTGTAGTTACTGTGAAAATGAAAGAATCCTGTGAAGTCAGTGGATACTTTCATTAGGTTTTTTTTAGTTAGAACTATGTTTTATTAGAACACTTGGTACTGGTGGTTTGGGTAGAGGAGACTGTGGGGGATTTTTAAGTCTCTTACGGGATCATGTCAGGTTTTCCATTCTAATACACATTCCAAGGACCATCACAGAGCTGTAAAATTTCTCTTTAAACACAAAATTCATCCAGTGATGTTTAGTTCTCTCATTGTAGCCTCCTTCTGAAGAAATAAAAACAGGTGAAGATGAAGATGAGGAAGATAATGATGCTTTGTTAAAGGAAAACAATGAAAGTAAGATTTGCATATTCTCAGTCTTTTCAGTTTCTCTTTTGATGTGTATTGTAGAAGCTGCATTTTAATATAGTTTCTACGGAGGGTCACCAGTCCTTGGTTACTCTGGTGCTTCTGACTTGAACTCCCATTTGTATCAAAAAGCTCAGCCTTTTCAGGACACAGGGCAGCAGTGGCAACCTGTCCGTCTCGTGGCCTGCGCTGCTGAAAGTGTCCAGCTTATTGAACTTGGGTTAGCACTTGGATTAATCATAGAATGTCTTGAGTTGGAAGGGACCCACAAGGATCATGGAGTCCAACTTGTGTCCCTGCAGAGAACAACCCCAAAATTCACATCATGTGTCTGAGAGCATTGTCCCATTGCTTTTTCCACCTTTTCTGTTACATGGTCTATGTATACAGTGTTAGTAGGTGTTTATAGCTAAAATGCCATCATTGCTGTGTAAGAACCTATGCGAGTGTTCCTCACCTGCTTTCCTGTTCTTTCTGCCCTTCAGTTGCCACAGGCAGGTGTCTCCCCCTAGCCCCTGCTGGGGTGGGTAGTTAAGGGACTTTCAGAAATGGGTATATTCCAACACTGAGATCTTTCATCGTCTTCATTTAAAATGTCTTCAAGGCAAAAGCTTCTCTGCGAGAAGAGCAGCCTTCCTGGCAAATGTCATCTCTTGTTCCTCTCCATGAACCAGTCCTTCCATTTTTGTCTCTTGCCTGTAACCCTGGTATGTTGTGTTCCTGAGTTTCCATCCCCATCTGCTGTGTCAGTGAATCCGCCTCCTTCCATCCTCCTTCATCTCACACGTCGTATCTCTGTGCGCTGGCTCTTGGATCCAGCACGGGCAGATGGGATGTGCAGGGTGTGGAGTTCCCACACCAGACACCATGGGCAGTTTTCTTGAAAGGTTTTTCTGTTAGTGCAAAGCCGCCTGTGGGCCTCTGTGGATCTTTTCTGTCACCCTTTTCCGTTCCACACCTGACCATTTCCACAGTCTCCCCATAGTGATGTCTTTCTCCAGCTTAGCACTGCCTGAAACAGCCTATGTGGTTTCACTGTGTTGAATTTATGTCTTTCTTTAAATCTTGTTTGTAAGCAAAGATGGGAGAGCTGTGGTCCACTATGCACTGTTGTGCTTAGAAATAATGGAAGTGATCTGATGCTTCTGTTGTTTTGTTGTATGTGATCTTCCATTCTTTCCCCTCGATGTAGTGGGTTTAGTTCAGATAAATAAGTGACTGATAAGCACTGAGGAGAGTTGAAACTTCCACTCCATGCCACCTGGTTCTTCAGGTGGCTTGAAGGAGAAATACTTATTAAAAGTTAAGAATCTTATTAGTTTCTATGCGTAAGTAATTCAGTCTTTAGGGTTTTTTCTTTAAAATGGTGTGAAATATACCCAAGTGGTAAGCCATAGGTTGTAGACCATGATGAGCTATAAATGTGCAAACCCACCTGTGTAATCACTGCAGCACTTGGTGCCTCAACAGAGCAGAGTATTCTGTGGTTTTTATCTTTATGCCAGAATGGCAGAAAATTCCTTGAAGTACTGACTATAGGTGGAAGTTACTATCGTGTTCTGCTCCTGCTGCTAGTAGGAACGTGAGGCTTTAGTAACTTGGTAAAAGGGAAGCAAACTACTTTTTACCTGGATTAACTCTGTGTACAGTGACTAAAAGAAGTCTAAAAGACAAATGTTAAACATCACTTGTGTTTTAATATTGTAATTGAATCATGTATTGAAAATTGCAGGCTGCCTCTCAGAATTTTTGTTTTCATTTGGAGGAAGCAGTTCCGATGTACTTTAGGCTTTAGCAATTCTCTCTCAATCAAACAGGAAATGCATAAAACCCAGTATTTTTTTTTATCATGGTCAATAAGGGACATTCCTCTTGCAACCCAAGTAATACATCTGTAAAAATTCATCTGTTCTCAGAGCTCTTGAGTAGGTTCTAACAACTAAAGGAAAGGTGTCAATCTATCTGTTGGTAAATAAATCGGAGGTTTAAAATGGGGTGGATCAGGGAAGATCTGGAGATGTTCCCTGGGTTTCACTGTGACTTTTTGTTTCCCCCTAGGTCCGGAGGCACAACGGGACAAAGCCATGACGGGCGAACAAATCGAGTCCTTTGCTAGCAGGCTTGGGGAGCAGTGGAAGGCCTTGGCCCCCTACTTGGAAATGAAGGATTCTGACATACGGCAGATCGAGTCCGACAGTGAGGACATGAAGATGAGAGCGAAGCAGCTGCTGGTTGCCTGGCAGGATCAGGAGGGGGCACACGCGACCCCCGACAACCTGATTGCTGCGCTGAGCAAAGCCGGGTTAAGTGACCTTGCGGAAAGCCTGGCCAACGACACCGAGGGCAGCAGCTAACTCGCTCCAGGTGCTAACTTGTGGTGTGGTGGTGGTGGTGGTTGTCATCATTGTTAATTGTGTCTGTTTTGTTTGGGTTTGTTGTTAATTGTTACTAGGTAACAGATTTTTGATAGGTGTTTTATGTTCAATAAATGCTAAAGCTTTTTAATAATATTGCTCAGTTGTCCAGTTTTCTGAGAAAAAGATTGGTCATCCTGATGCAGAAATAGGGAGCTTTGCCTTGGATGGTGGAAACATAAAAGGGAGGATGGAGCGGAGGCAGCTTTCTGTGCAGGCCGTAGTTTGGTATCTGCAGGGCTCGGGTTGCTCCAGTTGGACAGGGGGGTCAATAGTCTCTGTGTGTTTGTTTTTTTCAGAGCACAGGTAGGTGTGAAGGCCATTTAAATCATCACTTGGGGTGGCAAGGAGCTGTGGACCATCAAAATGTACCTGTTCGTGAGAAAATAGTAGGGCTGGGATGGAGGTGCAAGTTGCAGCGTTTGCTTTCAGTGAGGTGCCCCGGGAGGGGTGCTGTGCTCAGGCTGCTCTTCTGCTCAAGAAACAGGTTCTCTGGACCTTGACAGTCAATAATGGGAGGGAGTTTCCATGCTCATTTTTGGTTATTAACCTTAGTCTCTGCACATGTTTGTCTATGTAGGAACTCCCCTGAGTCATGATGTGAACAAATTAAGGGCTTTTTGTCCCACTTCACTGTGAACTGACAATTGGTTTCACTTTAAGGATACGGCAATATTTCAACAGGTAGATGTTACATGTGGCTGGATCTGTTTGCCCTCAAAAAAATGAGATTTTTGTGGTGGTGGCGTAGCTGGCTACAGCTTATGTGGTCACTTGTAGAATTTGTGTCATGCAGTGACATCTCTCTAATTGCTGTTTGGAAAACTAGGTATCACAGACCTTTTCTCTGCAGAACGTTGTTTCAGTTCTCACCTGTGAATTTCCAGGGTGGTTTGCTGCCAGCTGGGAGGCGAGTTCTGTACGCAGAGCTGCTGCTCAGAGCTTTGTGCCTGCTCCCTGCTTCAGGTATTAGCAATTTAATCATTTGGGCGCTTCAGCGAAAGTTGGTATGGGCCGATACATGAAGCAGCTGTTGGAAATAAACCAGGCCGAGTCTCACCTCCTGCTGTGGGTACGATTTGGTAGAAGGTACAAAATGTAACTGTTTCAGTTGACTGAGGGACTTTAAGCATATTGTGAGCTGAGGTGTGTGGAGGTGACCAAGAGCGTCTCTGCGGAGAGGAGCCATTGCTGCTCCTGGAAATGCAACCTCCCAGGGAGGAGTCGGAGCACTCACAGCACGGGATTAGGGTTTGCAGTTTCTGTCTGGAACACAGGGAAAGCACAACCCTGTTCCACAGCTGGAGTAAAGTGAACGTGGCCTGCCTGGTTGGTTACGGACAGCTGGATGCTGGGATGGCCAAGGGAAGGAGACTGAAGGAAGCCATCTCCAGAGAGGTGCGTTCTTGGTGCTTTATCTCGGTGCTTGTGTTCAAGGTAAGAGACTTGAGCACCGAGCTGTTCCCCTGGTTTAGCTTTGCTCCTTTTCTGACCTGGTCACAGTGGTGTATGGAGCAGCGCAGATTTCTCCTGCATTGTCTGCCAAGTATGACTTCATCAAAATGGGACTGAAATTAGACTCACCTGGGGAGGGATGCTGATCCCTATCCCTGATCCAAGCCCCCAGCCCTATGGCATAACTAAGGGTTCGACAGACCTAGAAACACCTCCACTGGAAATGGAGGTGGTGAGCTTCCAGGCCCATGGGGGAAACTGCTGCTTCTCTGAAGGGGTTTTCAGCGAACCAGCTGTTAATAAGAAGTGTATCTTGTCTCAGTAAGACAAAGATGTGATAAATGCTTTTTCCTCATTTTGATGTGTGCAAAAGCAACAGAAAAATGGGGCACACCACTGTCTGGGAAGGAAAAATAAGTTAATATTTTTATATAACTCTCAGGCTGTGACCAGTAATAAAAGATAATTTCATAGGTGTAGGGTCATAAAACCGTTCAGAGCAGAATGCTCTTTTCATCTGTCAACAGGAGCTTTAAGAGAAGAAACACCACGTGTAAGGCCATACCTGGGGTGACAAAGTTCCACAAAGCAGCAACCAGGTACAGGTAGTGTCTCTTTTTTTTTCTCCTTAACCTATAAAAAGCCCCATAGAAGGAACACAGGGCAACAGACCCAGTACTGCACTGGGGCTTCCTTCATGAGTGGAACTTGCCTTTAAGCATCACCCAACTTTTTTTAAAACACGGCCTTAGTCCTTTGGCTGCTCCCCGGGGAAGCTGTGCGGTGAACAAGGGGGTGCAACAAGCTGTGAGGCAGAGAAACCACCTGGGAAGGTCGTAGGTGACACCAGAGTCCCCAAGGGAGGCTCAGAGAGGTGTCCCTTCTGACTGTTAGAGCACAGTTTAATGGTGACCATGTGGCAAGTTTATGAAGACACAACTGAAGGTATTTCCTATCAATATGGACAATATCAGTCCAGCTCTCCCAGGAGAGAAGGGGACAGGTCAAGACTCAGATCCTCTACACAGAGGCTGAGCTCTGTTGGTGGCCTAGGGCTTTTCTGGCTGTGGCTGACAGTGAAGTAGTGTTTACTGCAGCTGCTGCATTCCTGCAGGGAATAAACTGAAGTTACAGAGTGAGTGAAGCCCAGTTTTGCAGCCACCATACTAGACCTACCTACTGCATAAAGAGTAACGAGACAGGAGATAAATCCCTACAGCTTAAAATAAAAAAAGTGGCTTTATTACATGACTGCTTCAAGACATTCAGCAGTGGTGGCCCAGGAAGTGGAAACAAACACATACTAACTACACTACGGATACATGAACTTTTTTTTTAATGGAGACACATTGTTGATCACAATTTATTTTGAAGTCATGAGATGCCAGCAACAGAACAGACAGCAGGTCAGGCTGGACAAATACTTGATTGTAGCCAGGGTTGTCGGCTATGGGCAGCAGCACTGAGTTACGCAACAAGGCAACAGTTTCCCTTCTGCCTTCCCAACAAAACTGCCAGGTAAGGCAAAGGATGGACAGCTATTGAACTGTGGTATAAACCATGCAAGAGTAACAAATGTGAGAATAGGTGTGTAATAAATACTTGATGACATTGGGAGGGAAGGGCGGGAAGAGGCTCATTTTAAAAAAAATGATCTTCTGCAAGACTTTAAAGCTTTTTAAAATATTGTCACCACCACAGTGGGCAGTCCAGTCCTGTAGTGACTAATTGGTACGTGGATCAGTTTTGAAACAATATCCCTCTTCACATGAAAAGGTTTGAGCAAATTATTTATCCATTTGCTAAAGCTCTGGGGTTAAAGAAGTGATCAGTAATCAACATTTATTTCACACCTAGGCAGAATGACTAAAACTGAAGACTACTGTTCGGCTTCATTTTCAATTACTTCAATTCGGCGAGGCCCGTAGAGTAGAACATAAGCTATATGCCAGTCTCCACCCCCAGACAACCTCAAAATGTCTTCAGGTGTAACAATGCTGACTTTGTCATCATCAAATTTAATCCATTCATCTGCAAGAAAAAACAAGAGGATAATTTGTAATTTAAGTAAGTACATAAAATCTGAGCATGCATTAACACCCCTTAAATGAAAGAAGCTGTGAAGGGCGGTTTAACGGTGCTGGAATTCATTTAGTTTTTATACCTTGTTTCCTTTTAACCCAAGACACGTAATGCCCAGAGGAACTTGATCTGCCTTGATGTGTTAGCACTGCCTGCAGGTCATAATAGCCGCAGTTATTAGAGCCAATATCTGAAGGAAGAAGGGGGAAGAAAAAGTTACGCAAGTCTTACACGAACAGTTTTTTTTTAACAGCATTAACCAAAGCTGCACTGCCCATACTGCGCTGCTGCAGCTGCGTAAAACTTCATTTACAGCATGGTTCTAAATCATTGTGAACTAAAAGCAGCAGCTTTCAGCCAGAGTAAACCCTCAGGAAATGGAGACTTTTCATGTGCATTTGCAGGACATAAATAACGTATCCTGGGTGTAACACCAAGGCAGTAAAGCTTGAAGCATTAAGACAACGCTGTGTGGTCAGTAAACCTTTGGGACAGGTTTGGCCAACGCTTCCTCCAAGCACAGGCTGCTGTCTGAATTCAGGGTGAGCCGTGACCCTGCAAGGATGGGTGTGCGGAGCAGGGACCGTGCAGAGAACACTCGAGCACGGCAGCTCAACTCACGCTGCCGTTAGTTCAGTTACGCTGTTAATTTTTCAATGGAAAAATCTGGCTGATTCCAAGTGTAGCAAGAAGGGTTTTGCAGTCCCCAGCACATCTTAACTGTGTTTCTCAGCACTCTAGAATATCCTCTTTTCACTGTGCTCACGGGCTGCTCAACGCCCCACATCACTTCTCGTGTTGTGCATCACACAGAAACCTCGGGAAGCACCGAATGGTAACAATTCAGTTAAAAAGACCTCCAAAATAATTACTGCACAGTGTCCTCAACATGAGGGTGAATGCTTAGGACATTCAAGCTCCAGGCCCCCCACAATTTAGGCAACACCAGCACCATAACTGCAGTTTTAAAAGTCCAATTTAAGCTTTTGTTTCAATTTCAGCTTTTTACCACCCACTGACATGGAAGCGTACAGAACAGCTGCACCTTACATGCAAATGTCTTCTAATGCACGTCTTATCTGTATTAACTCAAGGGATGACAATTATGTCTTTGACAGCATCTTCACTTGTGTAATCTCTCAGTTTCTTAAATTTCTGTCGGTTTCTGTAGCTTAATTTTTAAAGGCATTAAAAATAACTAGGGTTCTCAAAACATTCCTACCATCAGGTTGACTTAAACATGAGTAAACAGAAAGTTATTTTAAAATAGATTTATTTTGCCATACTCACCATCAGGAAAAGAAAATGGTTCATATTTAACTTCTTTCTGTGCACCATCACTTTTACTAGACTAAAGAACAGAATATGCTGAATTAATGTAGAGTGGTTTTTAAAAAGCTTTCGCACAATCATATCACATACTAATTCTCTGTTCATTTAAAGGTGTCTCTAAGCCTAAACATTTTTGTTCAACATGAAACAAGTTCCATTACTGTATTTCTAGCTGGACATCCAAAAGCCTAATCTAAACAAGACCACTTTTAAAAAACAAATATATAACCATTCTAGCACATATTGCCTAGACTGTTTAGCCACCAAGATTTACAGGTTTGGAGCAGGAAAACAATTCTGCAACTGAAGACTTTATTCATTGCCAGGGACTTGCTAGCAACACAAGTGGCCACAAGAAAACACCAAACACAGACTCCAAGAGCCAATATGTTCTGGTTTAAAATGGCACTTTTTCCTTGTTCCAAACTTTCTAAAAAGAGATGCAAGCCTTATTGAAACATTCACATGAAACTGCCAATAATTAGGCCAGGAAGACTAGCATACTAAAAAAAATGGCTAAACCACTACAGCTTTAGCTATTTCTTTTTCTTCATTTAAGAAAGGGAAGTAGGAGATGAAACCATTTACCAAGTTTTTAGAGTACAGGCTGTTAGCTCCCTAGTACATATATTCTGAATTTTCTCACTCAGATACGTAGAGCTCCCTTGTACAACCCTTTCCAGTTGGTGAGCAGGAAACAGCTGCCTGCAATCCACCAAACAAGTGACCTGCCACACCTGCTCACGTCTGAAGAGAATTTTTTATCATTGACAGAAAGCCTTTATGCATACTGTTCATTTTGAAATAAAAATGTAAGGAACAAGTTTGTCTACAGCATTTAACATTTCTCATTAAGCAGCCACACCAAAGAAGATACTGTATTTTCATGAAAATAGACACTAAAAAAGATCTAAAGCTCAATATCAAGGAGTTTAAATACTAAGTAAGAAAAAAGTCTATTTAAGGAAGTCAAGTTTTCTCTAGTCTTTACTGGTACCCAAATTTCAGATGTTTAACTTATTTAATCAAACCAGCAATGAAATTGCAAGAAGACTTACATTCTTTGGCTGCTGATTTACTTTTTTGTCTTCTAGATCTTTGAATTTTGACCGATAAGAAACCATTTTTTCCTGAAGGTCTGGTGTACACAGCTCATACACATCCAACATAAGAGGAAATTTAACATCCTAGGAAGGAAAAAGCAGAAAGATTATTAACAGAATTTGGTACTCCCCATTAAACTGTTCTCCCATGGGAAGACAACACTAAGTCAAATTAAATGCAACTCTCATGACATTTGTGACGACTTGATCTACTGAAACGTTGCTGACACTACTTACCCAAAGGGCTACAATACTGTCACAGGAGAATGTCTGATTCAGTATGAACAAACCACCATGAATTACTACAGTCAGTATAAATATTTAGGCTATTATTAGCTGTCATACTTTCATACTATGGAAATACCTATGCGGGCCTTAGGAAAAAAAAAATCATGTAAAATGACCGTACGCTTCCAAAATGTCAATTTGTGTAATCCAAAGAGTCTTCTAAAATAGTTAACAAGTGCCTTCAATCTTTATACCCCTGTTTGTCTGGTAAGAAACAGGGATCATCTATCGTGATGCTCCCTGGGCAGCCCAGGAGCTCTATGAGCCACAGCAAGCGAAGCTGGAACATTGAGCTGTCTGCAGCTGGTTCTTGCATTTCTCAATCAGGAAGCCAGACAATTAGAATAACTAATACAGGAAGCGTTTGGCAGCGTAAACATTTCTCATGAACTTCAGAACACTGACCAGTGACTGTTAAGTTAAGGAGAGGGCCATGCTTCCATTCTCCTCTGAACCACTAGTGAAAAGAGACCAAAAAAGTCCCAACAGTACTGGAGCAACTTCACTTCTGTCCCTTTCCTGCCCCCCGAGACTCTTTCGGTAACACAGTTTGCCGCAGCTCATCACAACTGGGAAAGAAGGTACTTTGTACTTAAGCAAAGAAACTGCAATTTAAAAGCAAACAATTTAGTAAGTAGCCTTCAAGTATTAGTTGTGTGCCTATAATAAAAACTCAGTGAAAAGCTTGAAGAGGAATTAAACTTCAAGATGCAGAAAAATTACTCACCTTAAGAACTTTGGCATTCACAGATTCTTTCTCTTTGTAAAAAAATCTGACCATCTGAATAGTCAGGTATGCCGGCAAGCGACTAATTTTAGACTATTAAAAAAAAATAGAAAAAGCTGTTACTTCAGATATTCAGAGATACCTTAAACACCACTCATCCTAAATTACCGGCTATTCTGGGAACCTATTTGTACACAAACACATAGGAGTATAACAAGGCCTCCAATTTTGAAGCTCTGTATAACAGTGTACTCAAAGAAATCATTTTCAACTGGTCTTAAATTTCTTGGTAGTGGATATGCAGATGCTTTATAAACATAAATCACATGCTGTTCCAGCAATAACTTTGTGTTTCAGGACAGAAAACTGACAACAGTTAAAAGAATCATAAAGAGAGCAACAAAGTACTACTCACAGATTTGATATAGAGTGCATTTCTCTGCAGGGTTGGAGAGAGTTTGGTGATTTCCTCTTGAAGACGCTGTTAAAAAAAGGTAATAACACGTACATTCATCATAAAACACAGCCTAAAGAACAGCACAGCATGAATCAATAAACCATGAACTAAACCTGGTTTTGCCAGTCCCTTCTGTTGCTCTCTGCCATTACGACACAACATTTTGAAATTCCTTGGCAGAAAGATGCACCCATTCATTTGTTCAGCTCCAGCCTCAGTCTTGAGCCCTGACAACCGAGTTCCCCTCTGCAGAAAATTTTATTCCACGGGAGTAGAATTTACAGCTTAAGCATCTGGATCTGGTTACGAACGTGTCATCTCATGCTTGGAACACAACTAAAGAAAATCTGAAGTTTCTTGCAACAGGAACATTCGCACGTTTCTCAGTTGTCGGCCTAAAGCAGACAGAGCTGCACACAGGGAGCCAGGTGGGGACACTCTGCTTGCAGGGACCTTCCCAAACTCAGGGAAAGACTGACCTGGTTGTCAGTGTTGTGACTCTTGCTACAGGCAATCCAGCCTGAGAATTCCAGAAGGCCTTTTTTGGCCTGAAAGCGAAGTTTCTTTTTTCATTATCTTTTTAATTTGTGAGCATTAACTATTTTATCTTACTTTTCCTTCTAAATTCTGACCAAAAAAAGAAGGCAGATACAAAGATTATCTGAGAACCATACAACTTGGTCCAGTCCGGTACAAACCAGACCACTGCTCACATCCCCGCTCTTATACTGTGCAAGAGCAGTTACTACAAAGATTTTGTAGTAGCTTTTCTCCTTCTTCCTTCAGGTTGTCCAAAAAACCCTGAAAACTTAGAAATATGTAGATATAAAAAGCACAGGCTACTTTAAGAAGTCCTACTTAAATAAACAGGTTAAAGATGAGGTAGTATCATGGAAAATACCCCCCCCCTTCAACATTTGCAAAGTTAAATTTAATTGTTCCATCATGGGTTTTTTTTTCTTAGCAACCAAAATGCCACCCTATTTTTAAATTGACTTTTGGAGGTTTTGGGAATCATTTACAGCATGCTTAGATCATGATATTGCTCAGTCTGAAGTGAAAGCCACCTGAACAAACAGTGTTTTATTACAAGTAGCAAATTGGCTTATACTTGGTTACCTGCATGGGTCAAAAAAACGCCCTGTTGAAGTCTGCTGTACATTAACAGTCAATTCATTTTCACTGCCATCTTACCATTGAACACATACACAAAAAAAATCTTAGAACTTTGCATAGATTGGACAGCAGATGTCAACTCCAAGCCATTCATTAAAAATACGGGTCATTTAGAAATTCAATTAAATGAAAAAAAAAAAGGCTTACCAATTTTAGTCCTGTAAACAGATATTTCACTTCTTGATTGATAAAGCAGCTAAGCTGAAGCAGATTCTCCTTGCCTTTAGTTACTTCCTCTTCTTCAGCTTCTGTACATTTCATGCTTCACAAAATTAAGGAAAACCATCATGCACCCACCAAGAGCTGAGCTACTGCTCTAGTGAAAACTACACGCTGAACAGCACGGTAATTTAAGATAATCGCATGCTTGTGCACCAACACTACTTTTATTTCTTGTAGTATGAAAAGGAAGATTTGAAACAGCCCTTCCTTCTAACCAATAGTTCCTTCATATCTAATGGCAAGTGGTAGCTGAAGCAGATAGCATACCAAAAAAAGGACAATAACTTTTTAATCACCATTTGAGCTTGTAAGGCCTGCTTTGTTCTTTCTTTTCCCCACCACCAGCCAGCCCCCAGGACACAGATCATACTAACTGGCTGCCAATATCAAGCTTTGAAGCCTTCCTACAACATTATGCTCCATTGTTACTTATAATTAATAAAGTTCTTCTATTTCTGCTGCTGGCCAGACTTCCCATTTCTTTCAACACACATGGTCTCCTTTCCCTGCCTTGTATGTGTCCTCTTCACTGAAATGGAATCCGTTTCTTCATTATTTTCTAAACATTCTTCTAATTTTTCTGTCCAACCTCTTCTTTTTCACACTCCTACCCCAATCCTATTCTCTCATTCACTTCTTTCTAACTAGATACATTTCTGACCGCTCTGAATGCACCTACTTGACAAATGCTGCCATAAGCACACTTGGAAGGTTTGCAACAAGACTCTTCTACCGAGTCTCCTCCTCCTGCCATTGGCCTACGCATCATTCCTCTGAGTTACTCATTCTGCTCCTCCCAACTATTTCAGTGATAACATCACAATACAGGGAGAGAGATACATGACTCTGACCTTAAAAAAAGGCCTTCACTCTTCTTTACTGCCAACCTATGAGATACGGCACCTCAGCTAAGGGGATGTTTCCTTATTTCAGAAGAGCAAAACGCACAGTATAATTCTTTCCAAAAGTGGTGGTGAGCTTAATGACAGCCAGGATTTTGGGGTGGAGAAGTGGGAAAAGACTGACACTTGGCATGAGATGTGTGCCTCATGTGGTCATATGTTTTTTGTTCTTGCTCTAAAAAAGCTACTAGAAACTTGTGGGCTACATTAGTTTGCCTCATCTAACAGTGTGCATCTACCTCATAAGAAATCAATCAAGCTACCTCTTGTCCATGTTTAGTATGCCAAGCATACTTGGCAACTCAGCAACACTCCCTTACAAGTCAAAAAAAGGCTATCTAGGATAAAAGGATAACTCCTTTATTTGGATAAATGTCTCAGACTCCTTCAAGTAGATAACTGGCAATCTTCCCTGGGGAGAAAGTCTGGTATTTAAATTCTATGGGTGTTTTCTGTAAATTTCCATTACCATTCTTCTTCCCCACATCACCCTCTCTCTCAAAGTATATCCAACCTTAACTTTAACTTCTGTGTCCTCCTGCAATACATCATTCCCTCTCTTCCCCAACACACACCTTTATTTTCTATACTATTCTGGATGATGCTGTTCATTCTCCCTGCACTCAACTGCTAAAGTATGAAATCTTTGTCATTCTTTAGGTCTTGCCTTAGTCTTTAGGATACGCTGTTTCAAATTCAATGCTGAAGAACTGATCAATTAAACTCTTCTTTTTAGAAGCTCCTGCTGTAGCTCCAGAGTCTGTCTGTAAAACAAATTGACATGCTATTCAAAGTTACATCATAAGAAAAGACAATCTTCTTTACAGACAAGGTAACCCCATTTATTTAAATTCTTTGAAGCCTATCCTTTCACCTTTCTATAGGTGCATTTTCTTGTAGTTAGTCCATCTCCTTACACCGTATAAGAGTTTCAAAACATATGCATTTATACCATGCTGTTAATGCCACCTCAAAGCATATCAGCAAGCAAGATTTCCACCAAAAAGTTACATCTCCTTGCTCCCCAGACTAAATCTGTCTTAAATTTTAGAGGAGTTTATCAGATTTTTGCCACTGCCAAGACTCCCCAGAAAACAGTTTACAGCCTGCTAAAATCTTGGGAAAAACTTTAAGTAATTTATTATCAGGTTGATTAAGTTAGCTGTCTGCTGGAAACAGCATTCATGGAGCCAAGAATGCTGTAGCACAAGGGTGGGGTTTTTGGGAGGAGGGGGTTGTCTTGTTTTTTAAGAAAAAAATAATTCTCAAATGCTAAATTCACAGGTTATCAGGGCCAACCACTGCATACCCACAGTCACCACCCTCCTGGTCCAACACAAGCTTTGAAAAGCCCAGAGAGAAAGTATTGCTACGGCACACTCCACAGCATAGCTGACATGACATAGTTAACATTACGCTGATTAGACACCTCAGAAAGCAATTTCACTTACTGGACTATGGACACATGTTAAAGAGTTCACATAGCCCATAATCCTTGGCAAAAAAAAAGTGAATCACAAGTACAATATTATAAATCCTAACTCTGGTTAGAGGAAGATTTCAATTACCTCCATAACTGTATCACCTTCTATGCCTTCCAGCTTCTGCTGTAGTACCCTCATCATCTGCACCCAGCATTCATTGGCATCCTAGGAAGGGAACAGAACATTCAATCTGACTAGTGGTGTTACTATTTAGTAATATTAAACCCATCAATCTTTACACAATAAAACCAAATGTAAGGGTTCCTTAACTAAGAATTTCTCCCTATTCCACCATAGATTTTCAGAACAAGCAATAGATAAAGCATTTGATTTTTCTACATGATGCAAAAGCAAACACGTTACTGGGATTAACTATTTTTGCTGGAGAATTAAAGTTTTAAAATATTCTTGGTCTCAACTTCACACATACTACAGAATTTTCAAGCAATAAGCTAATAATCAGTCTTTACCTGTTGAAGGTACTGGCCTTGGTCGCCTTTCTCTGCAAACTGTGGGAAGGCCATATGTAAAAACTGCAGGAGAATGATAGGTGGGATACTGGAGGAAGTTTTATCCATGGAATCAAACAAGTCTCTAAGAGCTTGAAGAAAAAGTGAATGCTTTGAGAAGTGGAAAAACAATTCAAACACGGCAGGAACTTAAAAAATAACAGTGAAACAACAGCAACATTTAAAGACTGATCATTTAACAGTGTCCAGTTTGATCTTTCCGAAGCAGGGCCAAATTTTCCAGGTGGCGTAACAGGTGCACCTAAGAGGTCATTTGTGAACCCGACTTTGCAAGCGTAAACATGACAATTCTGAGCAGGGTTTGGCACATAGTGCCTTGTCTTTCCTGGCTGCTAACAGAACAAAAGAAAACAAAAAGTTGAGTAGTTAAGACTTCATTTGAAACACATCTGAGGAAAATGTTTTCACAAGAGGGCTACACCACCTAGAGAAACCAGAAGGCATTCACAATCTATTCTCTAGAGCAGCTTAAGTTTCACCAGCTACTGGGAAAAGTTTTCATTTTTCCCAACTAAAATATCTAGAAAATACTCATGCTTAATTTAACATCCAGGAAAACAAGTACGTGTATGCATACGTGCAGACAAGTCATTAACTATGTGCAACTCAATGAATGCTACTTATTGCATGACAATACACATGGCTTTCTTTTTTGCTCCAGATACGTGGCTACACGTCTTATCTACCCAGGTTACAGCATTTTAAATCTACAAATCACTTCAGAGACACCTGCTAATCCTCACAACAACCCTGTGAGGTAGGCAACAGTCTGCATATTCACTGATTTACAAGTGGAGAGACTAATGAATGACGCTCTTGAATAAGTGAATATAGGTAAGATTACAAGGAACCAAGATCAGTTGCTTCCTCCCTTTAAGACCTCGATAGGAGGGACAACTGATATGACACAGCAATTTAAAAAAATGCCATAAGTGTCATGCAGGAGTTCTTGACCAGCTCAGCATCAAAGAATTTACTAAGAATTACTCAGATCTTAAACTATTGAGATTCCTAAAAAGCAGAGCTGTCGCCTTAAAAAGAAAAGAAGGGACATGAAGTAAAGGCAGTGAAAAGGGGAGGGGCAGGCATGGTTGTATAGAGTAACCATTGAACTTACCACCCCAAAATTCGATCAGCAGGCATACCCACAAACTGGACCTTTCCTTCCTTATATTGTTTTGTTTTTCCTTAAATGGACTGGTAGAAATCCCAGTGTCCTGGCCCAGCATCTTAGTGGGGCAATGAAATAGAGTAAAAAAAGAAAAGCGGACAAGTAGTACCCTTGTTCAAGTGTAAGGGGTCTAACTAGAATTCTAGTTAGAACTTGGGAGATACGGGGCCATCGTGAGCTCCCACATTGTGAGCACCCAGATCACCACAACAAGTAACTTCCCTTTTGAAGACACTACTTTCTATTTCAGTTATGAAATCTGCATCTTTAGGGTAAAAGCTAAGATCACTGATAAAGCAACAGCTACCATCTTAACAATAATTGTTAATGTGATTTATTGGCTGAGCATTATCAATGAAATATATATTCTAGGAGCATGGTGTTACCCACCATTAAGTGAAACAAAGAACTGTTTACTAAAATATTTCTACACAAAATGATTGAACTAACAGATGGATGGAGTCTGCTTTAGGAAGTTCCAATTACTTTACGCCTATGTGCAGAACAGTCAGAGACATGAATGATTTCTATCAAAGTCTAGATCACACTTGAATGTATTTTTCCTAGTGTGCAGCTAGGTAACATGCAGAAATGCATGCTGTGCAGCCACACTCAGAATAACCTTTAAAGACATTAACAACAGAGCAAAATGAATCCTCCAGTGCCAGCAGATCTGAAAGTCCTAAGGCACATGCGCTAATGAAAAACAGGCAGAGCTCCAACTGCAATTTTCATCTGCAGCTACCAGGAAATCACACGCTAGCCTAAAACACTCTGTTCTACTCTAAACACCAACCTGCAGTAATGTATTGAGCAGAGGCCATTTCTCCTGAAGCTCTTAAGGCACCACCATACCTAAAAGAATAGAAAAATAATTTGTATGCAATTAAAAACAATAAAGAAGTCAGGTTTTCAAACCATACAGCAGGCAGCTAGATTTACTTTAAAGTATCAAAGAAATGAATCACCAAAACAAAAGTAACTGAAGGTAAGATTTACACTCATCTCAAATTCTCTGTTATTCTGCAAAGCACTGCATGGAAAACTGGCATCCTTGACACAATAAATAAATGCAGACTGAGAAGTCTGGATACATCACTGCTGCTTCCCTAATCCATTTGCCTCAAAGACACTGATGAAAATGTCTGCATAGAAGCTACCCCACTTCTGAAACATTTGCCACAGCTTCTTCAGATGCACGGAAAAACACCTTCAGGATAGTTGGCAGACAAAATGCAGAGAGATGGAGGGCAGGCCTGCTTCCTCGCTCCACAGCACAAGCAGAACAGTGAGGAGCAAGTCATTTTTCTTGGGGAGCTGTGTCCCACACTGAAAAAGCATAGGAGTCCCCCTGTATTACTAGAACTTACCGCCCTGAATGATTTCTTAATTTACCACCTGCACATGCAACAGTGGCCTCTTCAAACTATATAAGCTTCCAAACAAAAGAAGGGTTTCATGCATTATTTAATCCCAGATTGAACTTTAAAAATTCTGCCCAGTGTTGGATGATGAGCAGGAAATTATCCTCCTGTCAAGCTACAAAACAGGGAGTATCCTTGCAGAGGTCAACAGAAAAGCTGGTGAGAAATGAAGTTGGAATAGTAAGCTTTCCCACGTGAGTCCTTTCACCTCTCTCCCACTGCCGTATACCCTTCCGTGCTGTCAGCAAGCAGGGAAGATCAAATAAAGGCTCCATCTCAAGGGGAAAAACAGAGCAGCTGCCTGTGAATCTAACTTGTAGAATCATAGAGTTGTTTTGGTTGGAAAAGACTTAAGATCATCCAGTCAAAAAACTAACACTGCCAACTCCACGACTAAGCCATGTCCCCAAGAACCTCATCTACACACCTTTTGCTTCCCACAGACAATAAAGCCACATCTTGTATCACAGTCTGTCACTTTCATAAGGTACATTTTGACATTTGGCATGTTAAATTTGTCAAATAATCGGATTCAGTGTAGTAACTCAGAGTAATTTACATGGAAATAAACAGACTTTCCTAAACATGACAACACCGAAAAGCAAGAAAAAGCTTTAAAACAGAGTTTCTGTACCTCACAGATAGTTCTCAGTGCTAAATAATTAATGTTCACCTGCTAACAGAATGAAGAAAAAATTATAAGTACTTAAATAACTAGTGTTTAGAGTCATCTAGACTACGCAGTTGGGTACCAAGGTATTGAGAAAGCAATGTATTTAAAGTAATTAAGTTAACCCTAAGATGGCAATGCTCTACCTAATTCTCACAGCTTTAAAATACTGATGGTTTTCGCATTATAATTCATCTGGAGGGCAAATTTAGGCTCACATTGCCATGTATTCATTTTCCTACAATCTTCATAATTTTCAAGTTTCTCGTAGATTCCTCACAAAAAAATTGGCCATTTCACATTTCAGTCCAGAATAACAAACAAACAAATAAACAAACAAACATCAGAAAAGTTCTTCTACAATCAGAACGAATGAACAAATTCCATGAGGGCATGTGTTCTGTTCCCTACAGATCCATGTAGTTCCAGCTTTTGCCAGTTTGCCACCGCAGCAACACCCATGGTCCTACCTCTGAGCTTCCTGCTGTACCTCCAAGTACCAACTGTCAGTAACGCCAGAATTTCATAGCTGAAAACACACTATCCAACAAAGCCATTGCAAAAAGTAAAAGAACACCCGTACAATTCTTTAACATAGAACAAGACCATACAAACCAACACCAGAAAACAGGGTTAGGAGTTCAGTAGCTTGTTTAAGCATTTTAAACAAGTCTTGATAGGAACTATTTTTAGTTAGGCAAAACATTCTCTCCACTAAAAGCCAGTTTCAACAAATACATAGTCTTAAGTTCTCTAAAAAGTACAGACTAACACAGCCATAAGATAAACTTTAATTGATCGTTATGTTAATATCGAATAGATTTAAAGAATAACAGATTGTTATGATAATCCATACCAGTATTAAGATGACCATTCCAGAAAATATCTATTTCATAAGCTAAACAAAACATTTTAGCTATGGTATTTTTGTACTGAATCCTACCTTTTAAGGGCCTCTTTCACTTCTGGCACTGAGCGGATACACTGAACCGTAGCATTCATGTAGCAAGTGTTGCCAAGGTTCGTCAATCCACATGGTAATTCCATCTACCAAAAAAATTGCAAGGGTGCTTGATGGTCTGAGAGAGATGTGCAACCATTTTTGTATAAACGCTATAATTTGACATCAACTTCTAAGAAAAGGAATGATCAGAGATGCGTAAAACCTGGACTATTCCGTCAATCTTTATGAAGTTTTCCAGATCCGTTTTCTGATTATCTTAACCATTTCACCATTCTGTGCTTGCAGAGCACATTCAGGAACGCTTTGGAGTTTTTTCTGTGCATGTTTAGTTTAATGGGCATATTCTTCAAGCAGGCAGTCATTCAGAAAGTTCAATTATAATCTCCTTCAAGTTTTGACCTTAAAATTCTATTTCCATGAAATTTCCACATGAATACATGTACAAAACACTGATGCTTTAATTAAAATCAGTTTTCAGTAAAACTCCGAATGCAATGAAGTCCATAGTTAGAAAGAAAAGCATTATTTAAACTCCCCTCCAGAAATCAGCAAGAGATCATTAACTGGATCCTTTCTGACAACTTGTGAGTTCTGAAGTTTTGAGAATTCTAATGCCAACTAACAATTAAACTAACCAGTTTCAGAAACAACTATAAATCATAATGTAGAAGCATTTTTCTCTTTTAATCCTGCCTATTTGAGCAGTAGCACTGCATACCAATACCACTTAATTATTTTAGGAAAAGAGAATTCATTTAGCTGTGTATTCCATTTTAATGAATACATGCAGTACAGACAATTTAATTTTGATGTGTAACAAAATTTGAACGAGAGATGTGCAATGTGACCAACTTTAACAAAATGTTATCTGACACTGAATCTTCTCCTTGTTTGCCTCTCAGTTATCTCAAAGGCTGTCTATAGGGTTAGTCTCAAAAATACAAAAATACCCTTCATCTCTTGATGTCATGGAAAGCATTAAATACAGAAGTACAAAACCAGTCCTAAACTACAGATCTATTTTCATACAGATATGCATAAAAGAATCCCTGTTCTAAATGAGGAGTTCACTGTTTTAAGTACGACAAAGAATTCCTAGTGCAAATAACTGATGAGAAAATCAAGCCTTTTAAATTAGAAAAAAGGAAACAACTCAAACAGAACTTACTTCATTAAAAAATTCGATTAATTATGCTCTCCCAGACTTTACTCCCATACAGGAAAACATATAATCTGTTCCGCTAATGTCAAACTTAATTTTCCTTTTTCAGAAACAAAAGTTTACCTATAGACAAGAACAAACAAACCCCCAAACACATCCCTGTGATGGCTGCACTTGACCCCTTGACCAGACTGGCAGTGCTTTGGTGCAGGCTCCAAAGGAGGCCAAGGCCTGAGCCACAGCCAGGCCAAGACCTCCTCAGCTCAGCCACAAAGCACAGAGCGGTACCGTGAGCACCGAGGCCCATAAGCTTGGAACACCCATAACGCAATTAATATCTGAACAGCAGTGGCTTCTCCAAGACTCATTTATCAAGGAACAAAAACACTGCAGGTACGAAGTGTCTCATCCATACCTTTCCCATTCCATATAATTTGATTACAAGCCAACTGCTTTAATCAACAAATATGACAGTCTAGCTGAGCCTTCTCTGAGCTCACCCTGCTAGGCAGCCTGGATGCATGGTGGTGATCTTTCTTTGGGCTGGGACACCTCTCAAGGCTGCTCCTTGAGGCAGAAAGACCTCTTACCAACAGCAGATCTTTGGTAAGCGACCAGTACTGCACATAACCTCTCAGTATAGTAACTTCGATTTTGCCTTGGTAACTGCAACTGCATGCTGAATTGATACTTATGAAACATTACTAATCCATGTGACAATTCAATATTACCTTTATTCCTTGTATCTTTACCCTTAGAAATAAACCATTGATCAAGGCTGAGACTAAGTCTGGATCCAGCTGCACCTAAACTCCTCTCTGAGGAGGAGTTTAGAAAGCAAGGGGCTCCATTCTGAACCTCATGACTCCATGGGAGGGATTTTCTTACCCTTTTGCATCTCCAGTTTACGTGTAAATCATTCTAACTCGTGGCTAACTTGATTGTGCTCCACATGTTTCCTCTATGCAGTAATTAATAAGGTGAACCTTGCCAGTAAATTTGTTGAACCTTGTCAAACCACTGCTAACTTTCTTAAATTCCATTGAATTCACTGAACTCTGCCAAAATATTATTTTACCTCAACGAAACATATTGATGCGTCTCTCTTTTGAGTGAGGTACATTCTGCTCATCTGCAACAACCCCACACCAAACCAGCTCTAGTTTCCCTTCACAGATATGAAGGAGGCAGGAAACAGTTTTGTACCTCTAGAAGCCCTTATTCAGGCAAAGGCACTAATACAGCAAGAGCAATACTACTTTGTCTTTCAAAACTATCAGCAACGCTGTTTTTAGAAAATTTACAAAGCTTCCTGCTCTAAAGAAAAACCAGGACTAGTTATATGACTCTTCAGTTAAATTCCAGACTTTCCATCACTGCTACCACTCGGGTCATCAAGGTCAATTTGCATTTCCTTAAGAAGCTATAAATGCTAAACAGACATTACAGTTTTAAAACCACTTTTAAGCAACTGCAATTATTTAAAAACTTGCCATTTTTCAAAGGTTTAGAAGAAACCAAAGTTTGAAATACGCTTACAGCTGAAGCTAACTGCTCCTCTGTCATGTCTTCTACAAAGACGGGTCGAGCAATTGGTTCTTCTGGAAGTGCATCTGCAGAACCCATCATTAATAAGGTCATCCCCTTCAAACACAGTAAAAAGAGCAATAAGTATTTAAGAGAAGTTATTTCCACTTAAAAAAACCAAACCAACCAAACAAAAAAACCACACACACGCACACACACATAAACCCCCACAAAAAACAAAAACAAACACCACACACCAAAACACTACACTCTTTGACATCTCTCAGCTATTTCCCAAAAAATAAACACACTCTTTCTCTTAATTTACAAAACTCATATTGCAATGTTGTTTCTTAAGGGTATACCTTAATTTTCTCATTATCTAGAAAGTGCTCTTTGAGAACAACTCCACAGCACTATCCATGCTGGACATTTCCACTGAGCCTGGTGAGCTTGACAGCAGATGACAAGGCAAGATCTCAATCAGGGCTAAATTTAACATTCATGAAATATCCCAATGTGAAGAGTTCAGGAAAGCTCCATTTCTGAGGGACTGCCAGGGATCAAGCACCTTCAACACCTCAGTGTAAGTATTCCTCTTCCCCTTAAGCCTTAGAAAAAACCTTGGAACCAAGGATAACTGAGCAGCTAACTTCTGATTTGAAAGAAGCTGCAATGTTTGAGGTTCTCAGTCAACAGAGTCTCAAGTTCTCAAACTCAGAATTCTCTAAAAAACAACAAAATCATCCCTCATCTTTAGCCTAGAATCTGGAGAGATAGACATATGTGGGTAATAGCAAGGACCACGGCAAGTTCTGAGGACATTAAATTAATCAAAAAGTGAAAAATAACCAAATAACCAAAATGACCCCATCAGTGTAGGCATGTGAACTAACACTCAAAGGGAGAAGAAAAAAAAAAAAAAAAAAAAAAAAAACAATCAATCAAAAAACCAAGAAAGCTGGACTAGCACAAGGAAAAAGAAAAAAAAAAAAAAAAAAAAAAAAAAAAAAAAAAAAAAAAAAAAAAAAAAAAAAAAAAAAAAAAAAAAAAAAAAAAAAAAAAAAAAAAAAAAAAAAAAAAAAAAAAAAAAAAAAAAAAAAAAAAAAAAAAAAAAAAAAAAAAATCAATCAATCAAGTTACCAAGTTTGCTGGACTAGCACAAGGAAAAGGAGTTTTTCAGCATTCAACAAGAGTACATCTACACAATAAGATCTGTCAAAGGGTGAGAAAATGGCTATCTGGAGCCTGAAAAAATACAACACTAAGGATAAGGATGGACAACAGAATGGAAAGAAACAGCTCTGACAGTGTAAACATAACCCCTAGAACTTGTATATAACATTATTAAAATTAATAAAGGCAGCTGTTAACATAAAAGTATGCAGAAAAGGACAAGAATATTACGTACTGGGGTGTTTGCTGAATGACTTTGCCACAATAGTTGCAGCTACAGGCTGCTAAAAGACACTTGCAAACAAATTACAAGGGTAAGAGTAATGCTACCTAATTCAATCTGCCTAGCAAAGAACAGGAATAAAACCTGAACCAAACAGATGTTACAAGATACCTACAGAAATTAAAATGAAAAAAACTCAAACAAAAATCTTTGGGATTCCCTGTTACAATATTATGTACATAAGAAACAGAAACACATTCACTTTTCATTTTCTTTTTGAACTAGCCAAATGTATAAATAACTATTACTAACGGCTTTGTTTTTAAACAGCAGCTGTTTAATACAAGAGAACAAATTTCTGCAGGGTGATAAAAAAGGAAATAGGCAGAGCTCTAACTTCAGCATTTCTAATGCAACAATTTTCCATGCTGGGGACATATAAGCACAACGAAGCAGACGGTGCCCAGGTTCACAAGCTCTCCCTCTATAACATCACTTTTTACTATGGTCACAGACAGACAACATAGGAGGTCCACTGGTCTGACCCAGAATATTTCTTGTAAGAAATATATATTGTAAGAAAGAAATGTATGTTCCCAAGTACTTCAGGAAGATGGTGTCGTTTCCCCCACTGATGCCAAAAAAGGTTTTTTGCAAATCAATGGCAAGAACTTCGTAAGAATGCTTAGGTACGATGACTATAAAATTATTTTTCATCAAGGTCTAATTTTTAAGAAAGAGATACCCATTCAAACAGAAGCAGCAAGAACTTTAAATCTTTCTTTAAATGCCAAAATAAAAATTGAACTAGTAAAATGTAGTTATTCCTCAGAACTTACATTCTTTATTTTTAGGTTCCCCCAGTCATCATCCTGTATTTGAAATGAAATAAAAGACAAGTTAATTATCTTGCAGCAAAACACAAGCAAATATTTTCATTAATATTAATAACATATTTCTAAATATACAATTGCTTCATCCAAGATTCCACAATATTAACTGTTCACGCATCATCAAGTCTTGTCTAAAAGAAAAAGCAGTCAAGCTGTCTTTTCAATAAGGTTCTTCATCTGTTGTTCAACACTGCTTAGACGTAAACAACATTTTGTGGGGAAGTTGCCTATATTGCTTTATACCAATAAGTCTCCAGCAAAGAAGTGCCAGAGAAACTTTTCTTCAACAAGCTAAAAAGCAAAAAGCTGCATTCAGATTCTGAACACTAAAAAGGAACAGAAAAAACACCAAGCAGAGTAGTGTTTGGTATAAAAGAGTGAAAAAATGTTTTAAACCAGCAGTGTACCTCTCAATCATTTAGCAATAAACTCTTACCAGTATTTTCCAGTAGTAGGCAATGAATCATACAGAATCATTTCTGAAAAGTGTAGTGAGTTTAATACATACAATGAAAGATCTTCTGAAGGAACACTTGGAAACGTGGTCATTGCTCAGTACGTTATAATGTAATAAAGTCAGAAATAATACAAAAAAACATGGATTCCTACCTTCAGAGTTCCTCCTTTAACCATAACTTTCTGTCTAGCTGGCTGAACTCCAGTCAGTGCAAACAACTGGGCTTTGAAGACCATTGGAGGTTCATCGGTGTTAAGCTCCACGCCATCAAATTTCTCTTTTCCCCATTTCACATTAACTGCAAACAAAATGTTTTGAAAGCAGGTTATTTCCTAATACAAAAGAATGTAATTACCATGATTAGCCTGGTATTTCACATTCCAGACTTTATACCATCTCAAAACATTCAGTTTGTAACTCTAAAACTTGTCAATAATCAAGCTAAAGGACCCCTTTTCCACAAGGTGACTCAGCCATCAGAACATACTATTTCCAACAAGTTTTAAAATATCCTACAAAACAATTGTAAGCAACATATGTACTGAAAAACTTCGCAAGCAATAAATGTGTATAACGGCATCAGAAATCCTTTGGGCAAATCTTCACGAAAGCAGCTCAGAAGCAACTCTCCCAAGCTGTTGGCACCATTCATTGCAAACAAATTTCTGAGGAAGTTCAGACATGATTCCAGTTCAGTTTTCCATGGCACTTCCATCCTCCTTCAACAGCAAACAATACCGTGTTCTTTAACAGCAAAGCGACTGATGGCCGTAGTTTTGGCTACCAGTATCATCCACATGGAGCTACACAAGGAGATAAGCGTGCATCAAGACAAGACCCACAGAACAGCACACCTCCTGCTTCCTTGCAATGGAAAGTTAACCTCACAGCACTGATTACAATGCCATCACTGCTCCCCTCCACAGTGCTGACAGCATTCACACAAACAACCCACCTCTGTGTAAATACGGACAACAGCCTAGAGCAGGGTGCAGCTCCAGAAGCCCTGAACCCAGTAAAGGTGCAGGACTGGAATTAAGAAGTGAAGTGAAATTTGGTCACACAAAGCATAACTCTTGACATTGGAAAGGAGATCATCAGCAGGAACGTTACAAGGAACAACACAAAGGCATGTTAAATTCACTTTGGTAAAGCTAGTCCTAACCAAGAGCAGACAAAAATGCCTGGAATAAACAGTGCGGTTTCTAAAGAATGGTTACATGTCTTCGATCACTTCCAATCACTACCACAGGCACATAACGCTACTTTAGCAAGATGCAGTTTTGCTGAAAATCTGCAAAATACAGCACACAGCAACACCCTATGTGCACAGTAAGTGGCTGAAATATCGTACTTTAAGAAAGCCATATCCTTTCCTTCTACCCATGCTTCAGTTTTAAGTAAATATACTACGGCAACTCCAGGTTTTTTTTCAACAGAAAACTCCTAAAAGTCGTGATTTTAAAAAACTTTCCAAGAAGGGTAAGGTTTCAGATGTATGCAGTGCTTGTAATGGGTAATAAGGAAAAACAATCAAAACCTAGTCTAAATTAGCCTACAAAGCAACTCAAATGACTGGCTTTTCAGTATTTCTAGCAGAAGTTAACTTCTGACTTGCCCAGGTGTCTGATTTTTTCAAAAAACGCATTCATTATTTTGCATATTTAAGACCTACCAAGCACAAGTCTTTTCCTGGGAAGACAACCTACTCAGCCACTGAACACGTCAGCTGCACAGTCTTTTAAGTTTTGCATTTTTGAACAGTCATACATCCATCACTAAATAGGCAGAAGACTTAGCAACTATTAATCTGTAATGTCACTGCTTTTGACAGCTCATCACTTAACAGGAAACTGAAGAGCATGAGTTTCTCTTCAGAGACCGCAAGCGAAATTTCACCAAAAGTTTCCAAAATAAAAGAGAAAATTGTTAATTTGAAAACAATGGAAACTATGAAAAAAGGACATATTTGCCTCATTGAACAGAAAACGCAATTTAGACAGATGTGCTAGAGTTCAGGAAAAGTGCTGTTATACTGACATCAGGATCCCAGTTTGTCAACCACAATTAAAACAGTGGAGGAACAAGGACACAATCCCCTACTGAGGCTCTTCCAGGATCTCTTCCTCGCATACTAAAAAGACCCAGGAGGCCAGACCTGTGAAACATAAACAAGCCAGTGACTGATCCGTCAGTCACTGAAGGTTTTGCTCCTGCAGTCTTCACTAAAAATTTCCCTCCGTGGCAAGGAGGCAGAGCGGGATAGGATGGGATTTAAACAAAATTTGACTCCTCTGGCTTTAATTAGGAAGTATCAGGTTTAGAGGAGCAGAGGTGGATGCAGGATAACGGCTGGCTTGACAGAAAGCAGAGCTCGCCTTTGTACAAAAGGAAAATGAAGCAAGGAGCGACAATACGGAGGCGCGATGGCAGGCGACACACGTCTGACACCGGCTCGCAGGACCCGCGGTGCCTACACGGCCGCGGGCAGCGCCCGCCGCTCCCCACAGCCCGACCA
>VWYH01002919.1:526289-549021 GCA_013399365.1 Pampusana beccarii | reverse complement strand
GCAACGGCACCGCGCCCCGGGCTGCGGACGGCCGCGGGCCGGCGGCGGGGCCAGCTCACCTGAGAAGAGCGGCATGGCGGAGGGGGCGGGCGGCGCGCCGTGTCCCGGCAGGGCGCGGTGCTGGCGGGGAAGCGAAAGGGCGGCGGTGGAGCGGCGTTAGGGAGGAGGGCTTCACTAGGCGATGGCGGCAGCGGCGGCAGGTCCGGCACGTCCCTCCCTCCCTCGGGGTCTCATTCAAACCGGCCCCTCAGGATGACGCTGCAAGCGGGACCCGCTCTCCGGAAGCGAGGCGGGCTGCGCGCGCACTGCCGGAAGGGCGGGATGGGGCGGGGCCGCGGCCGCCGCGCGCACGGAGCGGCGGGTGGAGGGGGGCGCTCGCGCGGCGCGGCCGGTAACGGCTGCCAGGCGGAGCAACGGCCGCAGCGGTAGCTCGCGCGGCCGGCGTGGCTGGCGGAGGGAGGCGCTGCCCCTCAGGCCGGGGAAGAGAAGCCGCTCCGGCTGCGGGCCGTCCGCGGCCAACGGTCGTTTCTCGGGAGAGCGTGGCTGAATTACCGGGCTTCTCGCTGACCCGGGAGCGCACAACCGGCCTAAAGTTAGCAGCTGGTGAGGCGGCAGGTGGGTTTAAACCTGCTGCGTGCGAACCGGACGCGGAGCCAGCGCGTCAGGTGTCCAGGTTGGAGGCTGGAATGAGGCCGGTCCCCAGCACTGGCGGAACACGGTGTCGGTGCCACAGGCAGGGAGTGCCCGGTGAGGGGCTGGAGAGCTGAGATGGGTTTATAGGCGTTCTGCTGGTTTGCACAGGAGCTGTGATTGCACAAAGACGGGGGGCAGGAAAAAAGCAAAGGCTGTTGTGGATGAAATAGGTTTGGGTTATAGGAGAATGTGAAGTAAGGGATAAAGTTGTCAACAGAAGGACTTTATTAAGGAAAGAGGGGATGGCTAATCTAAACAATTACACTTTTTAAGAGTCGGTTATAGACAACAGATAAGGAGCACTGAAGGATTGAGTGTGGTAGCAGTGTCCAGGAGCCTTCAGATCAATAAAAGCAGTTTTAAAGATACTAAAAGCAGTAGGAGTGGAGAGATGAGTCGCATCTCAAAAGCTCTTGACATTAGGCTGTGATTAAAGAAACCAAAGCAGTGCCTAAACATATAAAAAGGAACAAAATACCAGTAGAAACATCCTTTCCTCAGCCCCCTGCTGGCTACCACCTCTAGAATCCAGGCACTGCCTTCACCAGCTCCGCTGGCAGCTGCGGAGTCAGAGTCAGAGCTTCTGCCACTGGTTGGTTGTCTGCATTTGCACTTCTGGCCCTGATTCTGCTATGGAAGTGATACCCAAAACAAGAGCGATCTTTCCTTGGTAAACATGCTGCTCACCAAATGTGATTTTCAGTTCCAAACAGTCACAGGATATACAAAATGGCCATAAAAATAATGCAGGGCTTGAAAGTAAGCCTTAAGATGGAAGGCTTAGAAATTTCAGTCTTTTCACTTTGTCATGGAGAAGAACAAAAGATTATTTTATAGTCCAGCATAGGCTCCTAGATGTGGAAAGGAAGTGCTGGAGAACAAGGATTATATTTCACAGAGAAGCTCCAATGGATAGTGTGCTGAAACGAAGCTCTGTCTTTAACTAAGATGGAGTTTCCAATTACAAAGGCAATTTAAGCATTGTTAAAGTTTACCAGCAAGGGTGATGGATCTTCTATTACTTCGACTTGCTTAAAGGAGCTTTCTAGAAAAGCTTTAGTCCGGTTCTAGGGGAAGGTCCTGTGGACCATCTATTCAAGTGAGAGCAGATCCTAGCTGTCTCCAGTCTAGCCGTTTGTCCTTAGTACTGACAGTGACCTCTAATGAGGCCATTTATTCGTGGGTCCTAAATTAAAACCGAATGCTCTACAGTCCAAAGCTGCCCTGGATGTATTTCTCACCCTTCGAGGATTGGGTCTTGGTTTGGGATTGACTGTTGGTTTCCAGGATTTGGCAGAGGCACTAGAGGGAGCTGTGCTGAAATAGAAGAACCGGTGTTTGTATCTGCAGGAAAACTTTCTGACCTCTGCAAGATGAAGAACCCTACCTCCCTCTTCTTTCCTCACAGATTGCTTAGGCCTCCTCCTGCTATAACACCTTTGTGCCTTTTTTCTTAAGGAGAGGATCAATAGACAGGTGCTGGTTTCCTTGAATGTTACACAAACTGATGTAAGGAGTGCAGAGACAAGGAGTGCAACCTGATGTATAAATATGAAGTACAGATTGCCTTGACTACATTAGAATTGCTCGGTTGACCATTATTAAGTGCATCTTTTTTCTCAGTGAAGATAAGCCCTGAGGGAACCCCAGGCTGGGGCACGGGGGCACGGGGACAATGGAATGGCCTGCCCCGGCTGTGTCTCCGTGGCCTTTTGCCAGGCCGTTTGAGCACTGCTGCTTCCCATCCAGAGCTGACAGGATAGAAGCCAGCTTGGGTCCAAAAGCTGGGGCTGTATCCTTAGCACAGTACTGTGTGCAGGCCAACAGGCCTGGCAGGATTTATTAGTGCTGGAAGAAGGGTCGGAGTGTGTTTAGAAATATGTGTTTAGAAAAGGTGTTTTTAATGCTATGAAATCTACCATGGTTCACTTCTGAGGAGCACAAGTAGTCAGTGTACCCTCCCACAGGTGGTACAAGGAGGTGCTGTGGTATAGTGAAAGGTGTGGGAAAACAAGGCAAGCTCCTTTGCAAGGCACCTTTGTGATACCTGCAATAGAACAAGGTAGTCTTCATTTTAAATAACCGGAGTCTTAGGAATTAAAATACTGCACTTATGTATCTTGTTTCTTTAAAGGGGAAGGTGTGTTATTCTCGCCCAAAATATTGGGAGATGCATTTGTTAATGTACGTGTTATTTTCTGAGGAGAACATAATGTTCTTGGGAACCTTTCTGTGTATCTTTAAACCTTTTAATAAAGCTTTTTTAAGGCTTTAAACCATTTAATGAGTGTGTATTCACAGCACAGGCAGGATCAAATCACATTCTTATCTCCTGCCTTGCAGATAATTGCTATGCATAATAAACTCAAAAGGATGCTAGTTTTAAGTGCTTTATGTCTTATTTTCTAAGTGTACTGATATGTTATAGTGCTTTACATGTTCAAAGAAAAGTTCTTTATAAAAGTAAGGATTCCATTTTGCTCCATGGCAGACCTTGACTGTCTCCAAATGAGCACCCAGAAAAGAAGAAACAAAAATGAGACACTTGAACAAAACTCTGGGTGCATGATCTCCCCGGCACCGTGTAGGGCTGAGCAAGGCCACAATGGAGATCACCAGGGCTGCCCTGAGCACCCGGGGTTTGGCACAGCCCAGGCACTCCCAGCCTGAAAGCCAGGGCTACATTTGATCCCTATCTCACAGCAACTACAAACAGTAAGGTGTGACTTCTAATAATAGATGATACAGAAAATGTAATGGCAGGATAAAGAAAAACGTAGCAATCCAGGAGATGTTTGAAGTAACATACACAGTATCTCGCCCATTTCAGTGTTATGTTGCATTTCAGTGGTTTTCAAACTTTTTGCATTCTGGGTCGCTATTGGGAAGGCAAAAGAACAGAACTCTGCATTTTTTATGTTTGTAACTAGTACCTAAAAAATTCCCAGTAGAGTTCAGCAGAGCACCTCTTGCTTCTCCTCTCCCAGGAACTGCATTGATTGCTGACTTGCTTCTGGCCACAGCCTGGGTAGCTGCTGTTAAATCAGGCTTGTGAGAGAGGCTGTTTTTCTTACTACCCAACTGTTTTGTGACAGTTGGCTACTCTTTATCATTTTCTTTTCCTGTTTTCTTCAGCAGGAATAGGGAGGCTTGAAGAGGGAATGAAAAAGAGCAGATTTTGGCATTCTACCGTTAATGAAATTTCAACCTAATACAGTAATAGAAAAAAAGTGGAGGCAAATTTAAAAAAAAAAAACCCATATAAGAATCTAGACTTCCCAGTTTCTCAAACTGTGTAAAACTACAGCTTCACTGATATGAACAAAGCCAGGTTGATTTATGCCAGCTCTTCCTAACTTATGCATTCACATCTCTTGATGACTCCCTGGCACTGTATTAGATGAGTGTAGGCAAAATATTCCTGTGAGAGGAATCCTTAGTGACAAAGGTAAAGCTAAGCAAAATAAGATAGCAAGAGCTGGAAAAAGTGGAGCTGTAGCAAACACAGCAGCAAACTTGTTTGTTGTTGGGTTTTTTTTTTGTTCTGGATGGTAAAACTGATGCTTGCTAAAGACTTAGTAACTATTTTTTTCCCTTGAAATATCTGTTTGCACAGTTGAGATTGTAGACATTATTTGTGCTAACAGTAGAAATATTTGGCTGAATTTGTTATTCAAAGTATAGCCATGCCTGTAGATAGGCACCTTGCTTACAGTAAACAAGTGCCAACATCAGTGTACCAGAACACGCAAACTGTAATTTGCATGTCTAGACTTTATTATTACAGCATTTTAGTTGCAACTTATCTCAGACATACAAGTCAATGTAATTGTACACTTCGTTATGTCTGCTGCTTCTTTCCCAAGCAAAATCAGCATTTTAAAAGGTTAGCAGAATTTCAGTATTGCTGAAAAGCTATGGAAATTATGTGTTGATCTGTAGAGCTAACCCATTTTTTCCACAATCTTTCCCTTAGTCATTATCCGTAACAGTATTTATGCAATTTTTCAGATTCATAAAATATGCAACTACAAGATATGACTTTTCTTTTATTAGGAAATTATTCAAGCAAGAATTTTTGAGTCCATAGAGGTACCCAGTTACACATAAACGAAAGCAGAAAAGCAGTCCAACACCTGATCCGGGTCTGGAGAATGACATGACCACAGGCCTTTTCTATTACTCTAAATTTCCTATAATTATGTATTTCAATAAGACACATTCAATCATATTATTATATAATTTCCCCTCCGGGTATGTGATAGATTATTATAATAATCTATAATTATCCCTCGTATTGCTTTGCAAGCTGACAGTCAATGTGATGGGCGATCTGGAAGGTAGTCTGCAGTGTGCTCCATCCACAGCTTGGAAAATTGCTGACATTTCTGATACAGCAAGTTCAGCATAGAGGAACTTTCTGAAATTACCATGTCACCTGCTTCTATCTATCTATACTTCCCAGTTCTGTGACCTTCAAAGGACATAACAGTCATTTGCATGTAATTTGTCCTTACTATGCTATGGTTCTAGAGGCCTTGGTGGATTACCTAGGGAGATTTATGGACAGCTAGCTTCATGGGATGGACATGCTATTCAAAAAAACCCAACCAAACAAAAAAACCCCCCCAACAGAAATCACCCCACAGGTTTTTGTGTTTTGAACAGAGTTCTCTTCACCCAAGTGAGATTTCTGCAGCTCCAAAAATCTGCATCATGAGGATGAAGCAATCACAAGACAAGATCAGGGTGGTGGTTGAATAATAAATATAAATTAGGCTACTACAGCAAGCCACGAGAGCAAGAGAATGAAAAAAAAAAAAAACCTTAATATGGTATTTACTTATTTATGTAGAATAGTAAAAAAATGTTCCAGAGTCCCCTACATGTTATGTTGCAAATGCACCTTGCACTAGAAGCTGTTGCAATGTCTGAATGCTTAGAAAGACGTATAAGCTACAGTCAGGAGAAAACACCATGCCAGTCATTTTCAAAAGGGTCTTTCCATAAATTACTTTATTTCTCATTAAATGAGCACAGAGTCATTACCATATTAATAACAGATATGTTTATTATTACATATCCATCAGTGCGGCTTTCAATACCACTTGAAACATGCAAATCGTCCTAAGGACGAATCAGTTTTCCAGTGCTTCTTATTTAATACACAACTGCAAAGCCATTATAAATTACTGAGGAGGTATTTGGTTAAGAAATAAAATAAAACAAAACCATACTGCCCATACCATGAATGTATTCCTGCTACAAAGCAAGAGTCTGACAGCATTTACTGAAATTCCTGAATTACCCAGAGCTTCTGCATTATATGCCTTTTTTTTTTTTGCACTGCCTACACATCTCTTGGCTTATGAACCAGAATCAGTCTTTCTTTGTAAGAGGAATTCTCATTCAAAGATTGTTCTTAATTTAGAAAATGTATCTAGCATCTACAATACTTGAACCAATTAAAATTCAGTAAAAACCACTGATATGCAATAGTTTTTGAGAGGTTTCCTTTGTTTAGTTTTAGATTTCTACATTTATTGACATGGCAATAATACAATATCTCAAATTAAGGCACTAAAAGGACAATGTCAAACCCAGTAAAAGTGTTCTAAGAATAATTTACATTTCAAACAGTGCATATATCTCTTAAATGTTTGTTAACTTAATGTATGTTATCACTTAAAATTGTAAGGCAATACATTACATAGTTATAGAAATGATGTACCCCAAAATATGCTTCCAAACTTGGTGGTTCTTTTTACTGTTAGTTTCTAATGCCTCTAATAGTAAAATAATTCAGTATGGCTTGGCAAAAATGCATAGATTAAAGGCAATTATTTGTTTCCCTCCTTTACAAACCTGCTGAATCAGTATTCTGTAAAGCATAATGTAAAATATTTAACACTTTGATCCGTTCCATAGTGGGTGGTTAGCATTAAGGCTGTTAAGAACTCTGCAGTGAAGGCACTGAAGTTCAAGTGATAAGGCTTCATTTTTAAGCTAGTTCTGCAGTCTTCAAGAGCACAACTTTGAGTCTTGAAAGCAATTGCAGTCCTTCTCATTGAGAAACCTTCCTCCTCTACTCCATTTCATATGCTCGTCTTGACATAAATATCCCCTTCACGGGGTAAAAAGTCCTTTTCTTTCACTGATACGAAGAAAGTTGGCTGCATTTCATCATGATTGACAGGCTTTTTTTTTTTAATCCAAAAAGGCAGCACCTTTTTTTATACACCTAGCTAAGCTTTATTTGCTGTAACTTGCATTACATAGTAATAATTAATCTAATCTACCTTTAGGCAAACCCGCAATTAAACACCCTCAGCGTGCTTTTGTGCCAAAGCAAGGAGGAGACAGTAATAGCAATCTTAACCCTGAAGCCTGTGATAGTTACGTTGAAAGGAACAACAGCCCGTCTGCACTGCTCTGTGTGGTTAAAAAAAGCCCTGTTTCTCAGACCGCATCCCATGACATTCCATTAAGCACTGTACATGTGGTTAGCTGGAACAAAGAGGAAACAGACAATTAATAACAAATATAAAAAATCAGCTTCATAACAGTAGTGCATGTTTGCCAAGAGGTTCAGTGAAGAAAATGATTTATTTTACATTAAAAAAAAAAAAGTTGACATGGTACAATACTAAGATCATACCTAAATAATCTCCCACAAACTGTTCTTAATTTCAAACATTAAATGAATACAGAGATCAGACAGATGATATTACTGCAGCTGTACAAGTAAACAATCAGGGGTGTATTCATAGCAAATGCAAGGTGACCCTCTCACTTGCAGGACAAGAATAGGCTCTCCGTAGGTCTAAGAGCACGCACATGCAGTTGCCGGAGCTCATTTGATGCAGAGTCCTGTTTGCTTGTAAACATGCATTAACTTGATCAGGTGCTCAAGTCCAAATACATTAAAGCAAAACACCTCAACTGTGCTGATACAATGTGTATAAATTAGCATGCTATAAACTATGAAGTGTAGATTAAGAGCTAGAAGCATTACTGCAAATGCTAGCAAGTTCATCATGAAGTTCTGATTCATCTTCATTTGTGATGAGTTACTGAAATGAGGAACAGAACTTAAGATGAACTTATATGTGAAGCTCCTTTTAATGTGTCTGATACACCACTCTATGAAGCCAATGATGTGCTGCCTACCAACTGCTAAGGTGAATCAGACCCTAAATGAAGTGCACCAAAAATGTCTAAAGCATGTATTACAAAGTTTGTTATCCATTTGACAAAACAGTGAATGTCCGCTTACATGGTAGGACTCCATCACTGAGGTGAAGTTCTGCTGTACTGTCTGACAAGAGAACAATTTTCAGACACTTACTAAAAGCTAAACATGTATATCCCATAAAAATCATCACTGCTTCTGTCAGTCCCACATCAGGGTAAAGAGGTCAGGATGAGAACTGCAGGGTGCAACGTCTTGAGTTCACAAAAGCTGATCTAACAATTTGCTGTCTCCTGAATGGTAAAGGGCGCACTGCTCCTCTACTTCCTGACCCCAGGGGAGCACCCTCCTACTTACCTGTCCTCAGTTTTGGCCATCACTGCACTTCTCTGCAGGCTGATCCACTCACTAGCTCAGCAAAATTAGTCTACATTTTTTTGACAGCCTGGATACTAAATTGTGGACCTTCATGGAAGGGTCCAAAATGGATCATTTCAAGCACTTACCCAAGATCAAAGGACAGAAAAGGAGGAAAGGAAGATAGAGTAGCAACAGGCTGTCACATTAGCTCAGCTACTGTGCAATCACCGGTTAAGTGTTCAGTATGTAAGATCCATTGTAAATTTGTTTAATAATCTAAAGTTAAACATCTGATACATCAGAAGTGAATTTTCCTAAAATAAATCCAATGCCTCTTCTGTCTAAACATACAGGATGGGAATGTGATGTCAGGGCACAGGTTGGCCATACTACATCACAGCAGTAATCGTCTAGTTCATAGCCACAACTAACATGAAATTTGTCTGAGAAAGTCACAAAACATCCACAGTAGTAGAACAGCCTGAAAAAGAGGTTTCTGTCTGACCTTCTTCTGATGCTTATTTGCTCAGTGTTACTCAAAATCTTCTCATTGTTCGCTCGTAATGGTCTGCAGGTGCCACACAAGCCCACCTACATTCCAGTCAACCCAGTGGCAGTGGTCTGATGGGGACAGAGCGCACCACAAAGCTGCCCAAGCAGTTCCTCAAGCATCAGCGAGGCGCGGGGGCTGCGCCTGCCTGCTGCACGTGTCTCCATGCAGCACCACAGTCCAGCAGCACGCACATACCTAGCACTCTGCTGGTCAAGTACTGTGCCTCTCTAAATAGCTTAAGCTCCATATGCTTCTTCCTCCACACTCGGTGCCTACAATATGCAGCAGTAAAACAGAGTTTGCTGTAATTTAATTATATGTTCTAAGAAGCTATGTCAGTATTAAACATCATTAAGAAGCAAGATTTCTAAGGTCAATTATCAATTACGTCATCAAACTCACTGTTGGATTTGGGCTCAGTCTAGAAGAGTAATTTAAATGTTAACTGTTTGATTCACACCACAGTCTGTTAGAAAAATTCAGGGAGTTAAAAGACATAAGATACCACGTGGGTATTAACTTCTGAATAGCCAGAGAACTTCCAAACTGCATTTCTTCCCAAGAACCTGGAAGATCCCACTGGGTGATGGAGAAAGGTATGAATAGAGGCTGTACACAGGGCAGATGGAGAAAATGCAAGGCTGCAGTATCCTGAACAGCTGAGCCGACCTGACACTTCACTAGTGCACAAGACTGTCTTCACCCTTCCCAGCTTCCATTTTTGAGACTGATCTGGTGCTTTCTGGACTCTTCCATGAACCATTGCAACTTCCTAACCCAAAAGAAAACCACATGCTTTTAATCTGTGAGGTTAGAGTTGGAGTTTTCTTGTTGTTATACTTCGGGGTTTTTTAGCTTTTCTTTAGTGAAAACATTCCTGGATTATTTCTCTGCTGGAAAATAGATCAGTTTATTGTGGTAATCTGTGAAGCATGAGCTGACACAAGATAAAGTGCAGGAATGTGCAGCTCTCCTTCTGGTGCCGGTAAGCTCTTAGGCTCATTGTATCTCTATGACCTTAAAAAAAAGAGCTTTAAAGATGGTGTTTCTCATTTTTTAAAAAAGTTCCAATTCACTACCTGAGTATTTCTATGATTCTCTAACACCCTCACACAACAAATGTCAATAGGATTAATAACAGAAGTTGTCTGAATAATCTGTCTCCCAAAACAGACCCATTCCTTTAAGAGCTACTGTAGATTTTCAAATATGTAAATCTGTGCATTCTATTAAAGGTGAGCTGCAAACTTGTTCTTGCTAAAGGCAACCTCAACCCGGCATCTCTATTAAGACAGAATGAAAAAGAATCAATGAATTGATTTAAAAAAATGGATTTGCTCCCATAAAAGACTCTGCATGAAAGCTTCTGTACTTTTCCAATTAGCTCTAAAACGGCTAGAAAAAAGTTAAGATCTTGGAATGAAAAACCTGAGAAATTACATGGTTATGCTGAAAAAAAATCTGTTGAAAAGCTAACAGCTATGAGACATCTGAATACCAGAGCTGTTTTGCCTATAGTAGGTTTTTAACCTTCCCACACTTTTTTTTTAATTCTGTGTGCACGCACATGCAAATTCCTCTTTCACACCCTAGCATGGGGTATATTACAGTGACTGCAGTAAAGCTCAAAAATTGGAAACAAATATTCCAACAGAACTTAGAAAAAAAATCTAGTTAACTACAGCTACCAGAGGACCCCACAGGGACAAATGGAAAGCATACTTAGAATAAACAATCAATCTTCGGAAAAGAAAATAAAGTCTACAACTCTAAATCTCTAAATGTGAAATAAAGCAGCATACACCATCTTTACAAAGTGAAGTCTACATAGGTAACGTTTGGCAGAGCAGAGGGAAGCATCTGCACCCTAAGAGGATGATTTCTAAAATGTACAATCAGGACTATGATCTCCCAAAGTGTTGTTTTAGATTATTCCAATTAATACAGCTGAAAGATGCATATAAATGGTGTATTAAAATAATTATTTCCAACCCCATTGGCTCATTGGTTTTGAGGGAGTTGCTTATTTTGGTTTTTTTTTACTGTCCAAGAATACTACCTCACCAGAAGATTCTCAGTTAATTTGACATCTTTTTTGCTAAAACAATGTTGACCAGCATTATTTCACATTTTAAAAACTCTTTTAAAACTGTATTAATTAATTTTACATTACCAGTTCTGGGGTTTTTCTCCACAATTGATGGGGGGATGACCATTTGGTATCAAAATCATTCTACCTAGTCCTTCTAAGTATCAACATGATATGCTGCGCTTTTTTTTTTTTCCCCACTCTTCACGCAAGGAATGTTTGCTGGACATTTCTTTTGGTAGCACTGCCAATCTAGGAAGACTCTTGCCCTACTGAGACATCAGTTTCCACTTCATACTGTCAACCCACTTTGTTATTTTGGGGGAAAGGAACATGCATACTGTATAAGAAAACTAACACTGGTTAAAAATCAGCTTACAGTAACCTAGCATTGGAAAAGTGTATTTTAAATCTTGCCCTGGTTAATACACAGGGTCACAAACAGCTTACAAAAATAACTGCTGTGATAGGAGAAGACAGGGAACAAGTAAGCAGGGGGAAAGAATGGAATTGACACTTGAACTGCTTCACACCAAAAGAAATGACATAAAACCAGACTGAGAGTCTGTAAGTTTCTCATTTCACCTCCATTTGCTGAAGACTTTTAGCTAACATAAGCTCTATGAGTCAATGCATGAATGACTATGTGGATCATCCTTGCAGTTAAAAGCCATTGCAGGAAAAAAATGCAACCAGCTCCCTCACATGCATTGGCAGACCAGGCACTGCCATTCCTGCAGTACCTTCCTAGATCCTCTAAATTTACCACAATAGCAGGAGGATTCTGCCTGTTCCTTCCTTTAGGATTTGACCAAATATTTAGATCAGCAGTTGAACATCATAACTATGGAATTATTTTACAGTTTCACATTACATAAGATGTATAAAGAGAGATATTTTTTTAGTTAAAAAAAAGAGAGGTAGCTTTTGTAGTTTCTCACCTAGTTTTTCCAGAAGTATTTTTAACAACTTTTCGGAATGACTGATTCGCTGAGGACCTCGTAGACATAGTTCTGGGAGAAGCACGAACAAAAGTAGACGGTGGTGTCTTCGGGATCTTCTTTACTAAATGAGTTACCCACTTCTTCTGTTCATCTTGACAGGATGCCAATAACAACATATCTCTTGCTGAAGTTACATCATAACTCACTAAAAGGAGGAAGATGATTCAGTGAAAACTAGGACTTCTTATCAAAATAAGAATTACGACATACCAGGTGTACCACTGGAAAGAACAATGGCACCTATATACGTACTCGTATTGGAATTATTTATGTATTTTTGCAAGACAAACAGCAGGAGAAATTATGAATAGTTTCTTTCAATATTTGTCACTGCATTAAGATTCTTGATTCTAACATTAATATTCAAGAAATGAGGAAACTTACACTAATTGCGGTCTTAATAAGCTGGAAAGTTGCGTGGCTGCCTTATGCCTGAATTCTACAGTACGCACCCCAAATACTCTGCTTCACGGGAGCACAGAGAGGAAACCTTTACTCAATCCACGAAGTGCCTGAAGAACCACTCTGCAAGGTCTTAGCACAGCTTGGTGACGTGGCCACTGCACTGTCCTTAACGTGGGCCACGTGTAAGAGAGAATGGTCTGAGAACCAAAGAGCTGTTCAGTGCGTGGGCACAAACTTCTAGGGACCTTTGTGCTCTTGGGGCCCTCAGCAGAGCCACATCAGCCACACCACCAAAGGCTTCTCTACAGAGGATTGCCACAGCTGCCTGTTCATAAGCAGTGTTAACAATCTGTTATTTTAATAGCACCTTTCACATCTAAAATCATAAAACTAAAGAGTATAAAACTTTTAAACTGAAGTGCTTTTATTTGCCTCTGATAACTCAGCAGGTCTGGCTAAACATGCAGAGAACACAGAACACAAAAGAAGCATGAGCATACCTTTGCATGGTGCAATTAATTCCTCCTTTTTATCCAAGTGGTCTCTGTGGCACTTCACATGGCATCTTCGACATTCTAGGGCAGCAGGGGGTTTAAAGACATGCCAAAGAGGTTTGGCACAGGCCTCACAGTTGGCTGGAAAGTGGTATAATGTTGGAATAAATTCATGGCCCTTGTGATTTAGAAAATTTGTCTTCTCTGTGGGTTGTACTGGTTCTACCTCCAAATCCTTCCTGCATTCCCCCTCATTAGCATAGAGAATCTGAAAAAAGAATACTGCTGTGTTATTGCTGAAGCACTACGTTCTTTTATACACTTTTCAAAGAAGCCACCAAACATTTTGACAGAATTAAACAGAAATGAGAATACACTTCTTTTACCTGGAATATTTTAGGAATTTCTTCAGTTTCAGCTCTATATACATCTCCTTGAGTTACAGGCCGGACGTGGAACAGCTTACTAGATTAGAAGAAATATGAATCAAAAAGTGCTGAAACACTACATATGTTTTTAAAATAGTTATCAAAGTGCTTTGAAGTTCTTATAAATCTTGTTTATGCAAGCAATACAATATACTTCAAGGCTGCAATGATTTTAGGAATTCATTCATATACAGTATAGATTTTGTCCATCCAAGTAAGACCGAAACATTTCATAGCACGGAAAGAAGGTTATCTTCTATTCAAGATTCATTGTGGCAAATTTACCTGCGAAAAAGGCTTTCAAATTCTTTCTCAAAACACCAGGAGGTCTAACTGATTATTGCTAGAAAAGCTTATTGATAACGCTGGACAGAAATAATCAGATGAAGTATAGTACTACTCACTATGTTTTTTACTAAATCATGTTATCAGTTGATAAGCAATCAATGCTAGATCATCACAAAAGGTAATCTGGGGCACCAGCTGTTCAAAATGCTATTAAAATTGGAATAAGTGTCATCTTACACTAGGTCAAGCCTCAAGCCTGTAAGTCCAGCTATCCCAACATCCTGTTTTCAACAGTTGCCATAACAGACGTTTATGAAAAGAGAAAAAGAAACAGCTCAAAGAGAAAATAATTCTTTTCCTTGTTACAAGCAGTTAGCAGCTTAAGCACCTCCTGAGTCTGAGATTATTTCCAGACTACTGTATTTGTTAGTTACTGATAAAACCTTTTCTCAGTTACTACTCTATAAGGTCCCATGATGTCAATCAGCTGTTCAAACATCACACTCAGTCACGTATCAGTGATGGGCTTCAGTGATATTTGACACATTTTCGTCATGTATAACCACTGTAAAGGGATCACAATTCATTTATTTTGTCACTCTAAACAGAAACCATCTGGAAAAGTTAGAAATGCTTTGGCCTTGATCGACACTGATCCTTTCTCAGACAAGAAGAAAGAAGTATGAAGCAAGGGGATGAGGCCTAAAATCAGACGGTTGGTTCCTCAGCTATCATGCCCTGCCTTAAAAAGCATAGAATCACGCAATGTCGTAACTTGGAAGGGACCCACAAGGATCATCAAGTCCAACTCCTGTCCCTGCATATGACAACCCCACAGTTCACACCATGTGTCTGAGGGCATTGTCCAGTCTCTTCTTGAAAACTGTCAGGCTTGGGGCTCTGACACCTCCCTGGGGAGCCTGTCCCTAGAACCTTATCCTAATGCCCAACCTGAACCTCCCCTGGCACATCTTCCTGCCATTCCCTCAGGTTCTGTCATTGGTTGTTAAGGAGAAGAGTTTGCAGCTGTTGAAGCAACTGGAAAAAACAGTCGTTACACCACATCATAAAAAGAGATAGCATAATATGGCAGGTTCCACGGTCTCTGACCCTTCACTGTCATAACAAGACAAGGCTCTTCATTTCTCTAAATTCGGAGCAGTGACTACAGACAGTGCCACACTATTGTGTATTTAACTTTTTCTCACAGCAGTAGGACAAATAGTATCTCCTCTTAGCAGTACCCTGGAATACAGATAAACATTTTCCAACTAGTATGTGAAATTAAAAATTATTTATGTAATTTTTATTCCAAACTTCTATATTTGTTATCAGTTATCTCATACACAATGCTCTTCTGCCAATTTGTATCCAAAACTAACAGTAACTTTACTTACTCTATATCTAGTACCATGGATGGATTAGACTGGTCCTTGTCCTTTTCATCGTTGTAGAACAGTATCTTTTTACTGCTCACCACAACATACTGAGGAAAGAAAGGGTAAAACCAAGTTAAAATTGTATTTTAAAAAGCAACATTTATCTTACTGTACTCCCACAGGCACATAAAAAGCCTGAGTAAACTAATATCAGGAGATATTTAAGCAGGCAGCTATACTGCTGACAGCTGTGCAAGGCTACAAGCTGCAGTGACAGTGAACTGTAGCACCCCAAAATGCTTATGATGACTCTGGAAGTCGGTACATGAACTCACAAATTTCAGTTGCTAATGGCACGTTACTATGGAAATTACTGTATCCCTGAGAAACTCCTAGAGTGCAGAATCTGTCACTTATTGATAAAGTTGTAAACAACCTTTCTAGTTCTAGAGACCTCCAGGACTCACTGGTACGTTGCACCAAACTACTAGTAGACTAAAAGAGACTGGCACAGCTCCAGCTATTTCCTACACTTTCAATTTAATGGACTAGTAAAATAAAAAGCCAAAATGAATCAGCAGAAACAGAGATCTGGTACACATTTCAGATTTAGGAATACACCCAGACAGTAAGAGAAAGGTTTGCAGAGGAAGAGAAAAGAAACGGACATTCTTTTGCTACGTTCATTTTAAAGGTCAAGCCACACAGTGTTTTTCCAGAGTGGCAAAGATGTTAAAGAACAGAAACATTTGATAATGTGCTGATTAGCTTTTTTTTCTCCAAGTGTATTAAAAATTCCTGCTCAAAATCTGTGTATTAAAATACTACACCTAGCCCATGCCACTGAAAAAGTGGAGGTCTCCAGAATGTGTGGGGTACTGTGGAATAAGCAAGAGCTACTGGTAAGGCACTGTGAGTTTCAGAGCAGGAGTGGACTTTCAGGCCCCATTTCCAAGAGGATTCCCAAATGCTGCCCACGTAAGTCAACATGGCATCTCACTACTGTTATCTCACTGGTTTGAACTTCAGCTAGTTTAAGGAATCGTATCAGCATGACTTATTTTATGACAGATGCATCCATCTGTAGCTCAAATTCCTTCGAAGTGCAAGAATTTTTATTCAAACTAGGAAATGGTCAGTGTCTCTGGAAAATGGAGTAACTGCCTACAGTGTCTTGAGGGAACTAAGCATGCCTATACTGGGTGTGCCTAAAGAACCTCAGATGCAGTCTTTTGCTGGAGAAGCTACATTTATCAGAAGTTTAAAGTTTCAATCATAAGAGGATGCAAGAATAATCTCCATTTCTAGAAGACAACCAGAAAAGGCTGCTGGAGCTATTCTGACAGGAAAATGATGCAGTATTTTAGATAATCCAGGGCAGAATAAGGCCACGTGACTAGTGCCTGGGCACAGTCACGTCCATTCATGGACACTGCCAAAAGTCTGACAGAAACCTGGAGAATCAGTTCTGGAACAATAGGAGTCAAGCAGCCTTAGTTGTCAAGCAGCCTTAGCTATCAAACAGAACTAAGTTGTGGAATAGATTTACAAATAGGTGTGGTTTGTGAGACACATTCAAACACTTATCAGTGTTTTATTCGAATATGGCACCAAGAACATTCTCAACCTGGCCCTGTACGTTTCCTGCAGTTCTGCTAACAGGGAGACAAAGTGAAATGCAAAGAAACCAGAAACCAACTGAAAAGCATTTGAAGTCTCTGTAGCAAACCCCAGGTTCCAAACCATGGTAAGCAATATTTTCAGTATGGCACTTGCTCGCATTGCCTCTCATCTGAGGGTCTGGCAGAACGCTCTAAGGAGCCATTAGTTGAAGCGGGGCAGAGCTTAACACTCATTTTCTGCAAGCTAGAATAGGTGACAGTTTTATATCCAGCAGAAAAACAGAGTACTTCAAAGAAGGAATTCAGCAGCTAAAGGCCCAATACACGCACTTCAGTGCTTCTCTGGCAGGAATTAAACCCTTCTCCTTCAAACTTCGTAGGAACCACTTCGAACACTTATAGAATGTGAACATAAACAGGAGCATCTGAAAGGATCTTTCTGGAGGAATCAGAAAGTTGTGTTGAAAGTGCCATGAATAAACTGAATAATTTCCAATACTGGTTTTTAATGTAAGGAAGGAGGATGCAGGGAAATAAGCTATTTCATACAAATTGTTGGCAAAATTTACAAAACTCTAGTGACCATGTTCACTTTTGCAATTTGTGGTACTAACGGATGCCCAAAGAGGGGAACTGGAAAGCCAGAAAACATAATCAGAAACTGGTTCTAAGCTTCTAGGCCTCTCCATTTTAACATTTGAAGTTTCAAGGAACTGGATCATAACCTCTGTAGAGGCAAAACAATACTGCTTTGGTTAGAGTGGGAATTCCAGCACAGAGGCCCAGTTTCTGAGAATAAACCGGTTCTTTTCCAGAGACACTGACCATTTTAAAAGTAATGGAGAGGGAAATGTCCTTGGAAATCATGTGTGGTATTCCCTATTCTCTGCTGTCAAGTTGCACAAAAAGCTTATTTTTCAGTAATAGCACTATAAAGAAGCTTATTCAAAGGAGAAATGAGATTTTTAAATTATTCAAAGATGCTCATTGTAAAGCATTTCCTCACCCACCTGCCATAAATTTGCACGATGTTATTACTACAGATCTCATACTGAACTTGAATTTCTTATTGGGTTTTTTCTCTTCAGTAAAGTAATGTATACACACTAAATCAGTCTAATTATTTTGTTTGTTTCTTAAATGTGAGCTGTAAAACCAATTCACTATATGCCTAAAAAACTTTCCAAAGGAGTTGAGGAAGAAAAAAAAAAATCCATTTGTACCTGTTTCTTCCAGCCATGCCGCTTTATATTTCCTTTGTTTGGTATTGAAAGCCAACCTTCAAGTCTTGATTCTGGTTTAAAAAAAAGTGCACGTTAAATAATTTTAGGTATTTATAATAATAAAGTAAAATAGCACAAAAGCAAACTGTTACTAGAAAGGAAGATGTACTACATGCAGTAATAGGCAATTACCTATTCAGCAAAGCAGAATAAAAAGCACAGCTAAATAAAATGAAAATATAAGCATTCACTTCATGCTCCATCACAAGCTAACACTTGCTGATACAGTTACTGCAAAATGAAGTGAAGCTGTTTTCCTTGATGTCAACATCTAACACTGTATGTAAATAGCTTGCAAAGAGCCAGGCAGGAAAGACTTTGCTTTGGAAATGTGTTACAGCTTAAACCAAGGATGATTAAGAGATTTTCAATATAAACATAATTTAACATTCAGAGAGGCTATATGAAAATACTCAGCAGGAAGATGCAGCAAGTAAAGCAAACCAGATCCACATTTTCCAAGGGAAACAAAAGAAGGAGAGCGCACAAGAGCAAGCAAAGCTACATGGGTGTCCCGTTACTCACAGAAGATAAACATAGGAGATAAATAAATAAGGAATGCAGGAAGAATCAACTAGATATAAAGAATAAGAGACAAGCGTTTTATTCAGATTTTCAGTGGACAATTATCCAAAGAGTAGTGTAATAACGTATCTTCCTACCACAAAACTACCAAAATAATTTAACAATGAAATAGCCAATAGCTAATGTATGCATTCTTTATAATAACTCTAACTGGCAGCACTGAAAACTTAAAAAACCTTAAGGTAAAATTTGCTGAAACAGTCTCCACAAATATTTGTGTAAGAAGGAGCTACTGGTCCCTTTTGTCCTTCAGGGATAACTCTTTGTGAGATGTAGCCCAGCAAGCTCTGAAAATACATTCAAATATATAAAAGATACTGTCCATACACTTTGTTACGTTAAATTATGAGACTGTCAGCCTAACCTTCTACAAGGCATTAAAATTAGGCATTAAAAACCCCTTCCTTACTAGCCTTACAGCATACAATATTTAGAAGTGGACTACACTTAAAAATATAGAATCATTTCCTAACATTTCCGCACACAGAATAACTTCAAAGTACTGGGGGACCAGTGAACTATGAAATTCTAATGGGAAGAAAGGCATGTCAGCAGAAAACTCATTCTAGTAAGAAACCTCCCTGGAAAAAATGAAGGAAATTTTTATTTCCTTGCCTTTCATATCTGCATAAGAATTGTGGGGTGTGGAGTTCGACCCTCCCAGACTCCACCTCAGTTCTTGATATTCAGTGACTTTGGAAAAGGAAACCTATTTCCTTCATGTGTCCAGGCACCAGAGGTAATGTTTACTCTATTTTGAATACTTTGATTAATTTTTACATCAAGAGAAGATTCTTCCATTTTCAGAAATGTTAGAAATATTGCAAAATAAAGTTATTAACTGCTAATAAAGAACATAGTATGGACAACTGCAAATCACAAGGAATATAGTAGAGACAACTATGATTGTAAAGGAATAAGTATGCATCTGTGGAACTTGTGGCATATGAAAATCTGGAAATATTCAATAATGATAAATTTTAAAAGATGCACCAGGTACTATGCTGCTTCTAGGAACAGTATAAGTAGGAGTTTTTCTAAGTTTACTTCTATTTCAGCACATTCTGGAAGAAATTCCAAAGGAAGTAGAAAACGGATGAGCTATTACAAATGAATGTGTGGACATTCTTTTCTGTCTGCTACAAATCTATTTTAGTAAGCAAATTCTGTTTGCATGAGAGGTGATTTCTGAGCTGTGAATAACATCTTGCAGTTGAAAATAACAGTTTCTGAATGTACTCGCTTTCAACAAATCTAGCATTCATCTGGAACCAAATGTACTCTTGAAATGGCAGATGAGCCCTTTCATTCCAACCTTGCCACAAAGGTTTGTCTCAAGTAATATTTATAGTGCATTTTAATTTCCCTTGACAGAGTTAACTAGCACAACTGCAAATGTTCATCTGGCCATTTCACAAATATTTGATCCACAAGAATAATATTTATTAATATTCTGATTAAGTAATTAAGAAAATATGGGCTATCTAGACTATGAAAAAGAATCTTCCATTCCTGGCTTTAAAAATAGGCTCAAAAGTATTGCCTGACAACTTCCCTGTATTTTGGAAAGAATCCCAGAATTGATACTTCATATTTCCAATCCAGAAAATCCAAGATAGGCCTCAAAAATATCTGATGGCTAGCTGGACCTTAATAGAATATGAAGAAAGAATTCCATGAAGGCTACAGATCTTATCATTATCTCTGAATATATATAAAAATGTGGATTTGCATTCTAAACATTTCCATGGCTATTATTCATATTGCCAGGATTTGTTGTGATTCAGTATGATAAATGTGAGTTCTAACAGCAAGTCTTCAATAAAATCACGCAAGACAACCACGACTATACTGATTTATGAGGCCTTTTTGTTGTTTCGGAGCTAAGTAATACAGGTGCCTTCAGGAGCAGTAGAACATCTCTTTCCAATGGTCAAGAATTCCTGTTCCTCAGACTCTTCCACAGTAACCAAAACCACAGAGATACTATCTTGCTACTATAATTCTTTCCAGTCCACTCTTCTCATTTGATTTTTTCCTTCCTCAGACTGTCTTACTACAATTTCATGCGGATCTCACCAAGGATTGCTGGCTGGATCTTGCTTTGAGGTTTATTCATGTGACAGCTACTTGCAGATATTTCAGAAAGTCATATCTGTGTCCCATATTCCAAAAAAACTGTTGACTTGTCAACATTTATTACTCCATCCTATCTTTGTATAAAACATGATTTATAACATATGCTGTAAAATATTATGCACTGCAGTTAAACCTGTAGGACAGCTCAATTGCTTAAATTATCTTGCCAATCAGATTAAAGAATTAATTCACAACAGGTTAAGTGTCCTATAACAATTAGGAAAAAAACCCTCAAGTTCCTGGTTATGTTCTGTGTTGACAAAGAAGAATTCCGTTTACAATTATGTACATATTAAGACTTCCTAAGTCCAGCCAGGAGGCAGAGGCGTTCCAAAATCATCATTAGAAAGCAATATTTAAGCTGTTCCAGCAAGGACTCTATAAATTATGGAGATATCAACTGAGACATGAGCTGCTATCTGAATCAATAATCAGGATTGAGAGTTACAAACAATTCCTAGAACTGAATACAAGGAAAACCTTCCTCCAAGTCATGATCTTTCTTTGCTATCTGGTGAAGCAAAAGTCTGAGAACAGCCTGGATTGACTAAAGGAGCCAATCCCCATGCTGGGAGCAGAATCAGTTGCCCTGGGAGTTACCAGAACTTGAAGGGGTTATTTAGCTCAGCAACACAAAGAAACCACTTCCACGTGAGATGCAGTTATAAGGTGTGTTACCACGTGATTTCTCTGTATCTACCTCCAAAACCAGATATTTTTTCCTTAATTTTCTTCTGAGTATTGGGAATTTTAGTATTATTTTGAGTTTATTCAAAGAGAGCAAAGCCTTCTGAACTCAAAATTTTACAAGGTGCTCTTCCTGTAAATTAAGAATTCTACTCTTGTAGCCTCTCTGGTGGCTGGTAACCTCAGCTCCCTGATGAGAGAAGACATTACCCCATAGCCTGAACCTCCCTCCCATGCAGGAGAACAGCAGAAAATGCCTGAGATCCAAATGATGTCTCTCTGGAATTCCGGCAACATTAATACCACACTGTTTCCTAACAAGTTTTTTCTCAGTTAAACCAGAGACTGCCCATAGCCAGAACTGGAACCATGGAATCATTCTTTTACACATGTTTACATTGTTTTGTGCTTTCATTTTTTTCCCTGGTTATGTTTTTCCTGTGACAGGAAATTAAATAAATCATACTATAATTACCTATTTAGTAATTCTACCATTTATTTGCCCTAAATATTTTTAAGGAATGTCTTTGCCTTAAGAACAGATGCATCAGCTAGAGAATCCTACTGACTACTCATCAGATCCATCTCTTAAACAAGGTGCCATTCAAGGTGCTCTGAAGGAATGTCTGTGTTTGGGCTACAGTAGTGATGGGAGCTCAGCACACAGTTGAAGATAAAAAAATTCATGCAACTGAATTGTATCAAAAGAACTGCTGTGGTGTGCCACCTCCTGTGTTTTGAAACTAATTACTCGGTTTGTGGAAAAACAACTACATGACTGACAATTTCCTCTTTCTGTGGCACGGGGTATTTGTATTTTGAAGACTGGCTTTTGTACCCCTCCCTTTATGCTAATGCTCTCCTCTGCCCTCTACTTGGCTCTTTGACAAATGCATGAATCTGAGTACACTAATGTCAATTAATCTCTTTTAATTACCTAAATTGCTTCTTATTCAGAAGCCTCATTAAAAAAAAAAAAGAGGCAAGCAGCATCTAGGGACACAGACATGATCTAAATGTAGATAAGTGCTAATAATACCTATTGCAGATCCTACCTCTATGACACAGTAAAACCAGCAGCACAAATGCAGTACAAATCAGAGGCATGTGTAGAGAAAAGGGCAAAAAAAGAAGACAAATGAAAGGCTAGTAAAAAAGAAATAGTTAGAGGGGTCATAAGTATGGAAGATGAAGAAGAAGACCACAAGAACTTCCTGTAATTGTGATGTTCTAGCTAACAATGGAAAAGTTACAGCTGACTTGAAAAGATCTTGCACATACTGAAATTTCTGCCCCAAAATTGAAGTCATGCAGCCAGAAGCCTGACTACACTTGTCTCCAGGGGTAAAACTGAAAATAATGTACCCTAATGAGGCAGAGAGAGAAATAAATTATTCCTACTGACTTTCCAAGGTCTAGGAGATTATGGGGTCATACTGACATCCTATTGCCCTTGAGAAGAAAGGAGAGAAGGTGCCTATGCCCAGATGGAGGCATTTCGTGTTTTCACTGTAATACACAACACCCATTC
>VWYH01002919.1:442862-526250 GCA_013399365.1 Pampusana beccarii | reverse complement strand
TTAATGAATATATTGAATAATATTGGCCCCAATACCGATCCTTGAGGCACTCCACTAGTTACCGGCCTCCAACTGGACCCTGCCCCATTGACTACGACTCTCTGGCTTCTTTCCTTCAGCCAGTTCCCAGTCCACCTCACTACCCAATCGTCCAGTCCACACTTCCTCAGCTTAGCCATCAGGATGCTGTGGGAGACCGTGTCAAATGCTTTGTCAAATTCAATGTCAAATTCTGCTGAAAATGGCTGAAAAGGAAATGAGAAAGTTCAAAACTAGCCTTTTAGGTAGAATAAATCTAGTCTGTTTTCTTGTAGAAAAATGTAAGCTCTCGATTTACAGGATTTGAGAGATTTCCAATGAAAAATTATGAACTACAGTGTTCTTCATTTAGGAGATACTATCAAACATAAGGTTTTATTCCAAACAGTGATTTGAGGGGAGAAAAAAACACTGTAATAAGTATAACCCCTCTAACTTATTTTTTACCCCAGTTAAATGGAATACACTGAAAATCAGTATCTAAGAGAAAAACTCCTGAGAAGTACTGACAGTTCAGAAATACCAGGAGTTCCTAACAGGTGACAGCCAAGAAAAAAAATGTTCCTTTATCAATTGAATAGCTCTAAGAATTCCCAATACTGAGTTTCAATGGAAGATTTTTTCAAAAAAAGTAAATCAGACATTTACTTTACAAGATAGCAATTGCCTGAGGGTTTTACAGATCAAACTTGAGAGTGCAAAAGGCTTCTTGGAAAGAATGGAAGTTGTGAAGAAAACACTATATCATTATCTGAATGAAAATCTATCGTAGAATGGGGCTCACTTAAATACCAACTAAAAATGAAAGTCTAAATATATTAGGGGAAGCCATGACACAAAAATAGAAAGGAATAACTACATAAAAACACATACTAAGTCTCATAACCTACCTGAAATTTCAATCAGTCTAAGACCCCATGAAAAACTCTAGAATGTGGCAATGAGTGGCATGAACAGGAGAAGAAACACCTAAAATGATTCTATTTACTTTTATCTGATTACTCATCCACTAAGGTCTTAAAATACCCCAAATAGTATTCTGGTTTCATACATTTGAATATATTTTTCTACAATGAAAATCAGACTGTAAATCTGGAAGACAAGCATGTAAAACAAATATTTATTAAGAATTTCACAAAGAATTATAAAAATTACTTAGCTGTACAAAAAAATCCCCAACCTAGTTCAACATATGGAAATTGTTAAGCTTACTACCACTAAACATTTTTTCCTGTATCTAGAGATACAGAAGTGGATCACATGAAAGTACTGATTACACTTTTCAAATATAGGGGAGGGGAAGGGAGGAATCACTAACCAGTCTTAACAGTGGGTCTCAAAACACAGTGCCTGGAACTGACGCAACATGACACCACACTGTATTATTTGTTCTTATTTTAATCTGCTATGTTAGAGTACCATACAAACATAAATGCATAATGGAAATTCCTACAATTATTTTTTTACATTAGCTATTATTGTCACCTGTCACAAAGGTGCTATGTGACTGTAGGAACAGACAAGATCAAGGCAATTTTGCATTCAAGATATAAAATACAATCATGATGTTGTGGAAGTGCTGGCTCTGTATTCTGTTCACTGGACAATGGACATTGTATTCACTATATTCAACCAGAGGCAGATGTAAAGATACTCTTTCCACAGAAGTGGATAAAGATGATGCTAATGCCAAGCCATACAGTGGGAGGAGTGATGTAAGAAGAAATTAAGACTTAAATATAAGAAGCTAAGCTACGAAATAAAAACCAGAAAAGGAAGTGGAGATGTCAGAAGATGTTAAAAGGTAGTAACTTGTTTGAAACAATATCTTCCAAAACTATGTGTATGCACAAAATCAGGTAGTTCAAATATGCTTTTATCTTACCTGAAATATTTCCATCTGTTTCATCTGACGGGAGACTAGCAACACTGGTAGAATCCATTCCTTGCTGGAGGTCCAAGATTTTCCTTCGTAGTTGTTCTATGTCACTCTCTTTACTATCCAGCTGCATCTGGAGCTCATTCCTGTACGTAGATTCTTCTGCTAGTTGCTGTAGTTATACACACATGACAGTTACTGTGATACCAAAAATAGGGCAGCAAAGTATTCTGAATACAAAACTCATTAATATTTTTTTAATATCTCTAGATACTTTTGATAGCATCAGCATAAATTATTATAGTAGAAGTGTTCGTTCAGCCTTGGAAAAAAGTTAAGTATCGAAGATCCAGCAATGCATTAAAGTACAAAACAGTCTGATTAATCTATTAAATTACCATTTGTTTTGACAAGGAGACCACCTACCAGTGAAATAAACTGCATGAATACTATACTACACAGTATTCAGTCCTTTAGTCTTCACAATATATCAGTAACTTCCACAGTTAAGAATTCAGAAAGGGAAAATGAATGCAAACAAGCACAGCAGCACACTTATCGAGTTCTCTGCCTCACTAAAATTCTGTATCCTTGAGTTTCTGAAAAGGAACCTGTTGTATTTTCAAGTAGACTAGGAGCTACTCATTTTTCCTGCAGAGAGAATTCCATAATGTGACACAAAAAGTAAGATTATTTTACCGCTTGCATTTCATTGAGCTCCTTTTGGTACTTCACTACCATCTGATTGAATTTCTCTTTTTCTTGATTAAGCTCTAGTTGGAGCTTTCGGTTCTCCTTCTCTTTCTTCCTCAAATCTTGCATGTTAGCTTTCTTTCTGTCTATTTTAAAATCTTTCCGATTCATTATCTCAGCCAGTTTGTTGACAGCCTGTTAAGAAAAATTTAAAAAATTAAGAAAAATTATATATGCAAGCATGTTTTATACAAAACTTCTCAATTCCTCTAGTTACAGCATTTGATAAAAAAAAAAAAAACTTCACCAACATCTCTGCCAACATAAATGGCCCTTACTCACGACAGAAGTAATACTGAAAAGTATGCAGCATCAAAACTGTAAGTATCAACAATGCATATTATACATCATGGTTAATACAAACTTAATCTCACAGGAACTAGGAGTTAGTTGCACAAAAAAACAATACACTGAAAATATCTCTGATATGCAAGTACTTATTGTTATTAAACTGCATTAAAAGTTATACCTGTGTCTTCAGAGTTCTTTCAGTGCTAAGGCTCTTCTCGTAATACGTTTTAATATTATTGATTTCCTCCTCTTTTTTCATTTTGTATTCTGTTAAAATAATATTAAACTTTGAGATATTTCAGGACAAGGTAAATATTTCTAAGCCTAATCACTTCTACAACTTCATCAATTTTTTTCTCCATTTTCCTGCTGTGTCACTTAATGTGTAAAATACAGCTTGTGACAATAAAGGTTACTGGTTTAATGCTACTGTAATGATAGAAAATTAGAAGAAGGATATATCAGAAAGGCACCAAGATGAAATACTAAAGCACACATATGTATTTTTGTTTCATGTTGATGACTGATTTTGTTGCGCCACTTCCTCCATGTTTGCACTGCCAAGTATTTCTGCACAACCAAAATTTATTAAGTCAGTACCCCAACAGAAAAAGACTGATATGACTGGACTCTCATTCAGTAGGGGTTCTCAAATCAAGCACAGAGAGAACATGGGGAAAAAGGCTTCCTCTAAACAAGGAATGACTCTGTTACATTCCCCCCACCCCCCTCACACACCAGTTATTCAATTCTACCAATCTTTCCATCACACCTCCAGTCTTCTGATTTGTTACCAAAGTTTCTAGAAGTTTGCACTTCACTTGTAAGGATTTCTCCACCAAAACTAAAAACAGTTAAAGAACAATTTTCAAGTACTTAAAAATAACAAACTCCATGAACTAAAAAATACTGAAAAACGCTTGGTCACCCAATTCCCAGTATTATGGAAATGCAGAACTAAGTGAAAATATTTTTTCTGCCTTCCTGCCTACATAGTGTTTGCAACAACACTGGCAACACAACTGATAAAGCCTTTACTCTCATAATCAACAAATACTAAAGCATGCATTCTGATTTTATAACACTTGCTCAAATCAAAACCATGGAAGTAATCTGAATAGTAAAGTAACTTCCCATACAGTCAGAATGCAGGTAAATAGCATGACAATCCATTGATAGGCAGGAAATCACAATTTAGATTCTCAGTGTATGTGGGATCTTAAGTCAGTTGAAATGCTGATACCGCTCTACTGAAAATACTGGAGATAGAAACAAAACTTTAATAAATACATCGTGTGCAATATGAAATGGGTAAAATACTTTTCCTTAATAGCTTTCGTGCACACAATGGCATGGCTGGCAGAATAGTGTTACACAGACAATAAATGGATGAGCTGCACTGGACAGACATTCCTGACTGTGCCTGCAGGAACTTAGTGCGAACATGTTTTGAAACAAGTGAGGAGAGACTGAGAGCTGAAACTCACTTTTTCCTTCCTGCTACAGCTGAGGTTTTAATTGTTTTCAACAATAAAGGCAGTGCATGGAAATGGCAACAATACAGTAGAAAGAGTGGCCAATTTACACGGCAGATATATTTTCAAGATGAAATCAATGACTTTTTCTTTTCCATCAAGCCCAAAATAATAGCGAAGATAAACAAGCAATCTCTTCTCCCATTTCCCATTTCGCCATATATGCTTCAAATTCAATTGCGCTTCATAACAAATGAATTAAAACTCCAAATATGACATACCTTCCTCTTGTTTCTTAATTTTTTCACTGATCTCTGAATTTTCCTTTGTTATTAAATCAACATCTTTGGTTAACATGTTATTAGTTTCTTCCAGCTAAAGGAAAACAAACATATTTTAAAATAAAGGATGAATTCTAAAAATATTTATAATACTGTTATTTTAAATCCCCTCCAATCTATAACAGACATTTATTTCAAACGTTTTCCTCAGATTATATACAAAACAAAACCAAAAAAACCCCACCCTGCTTATCTCTCAAACCTGGATTTTTAAAAAATGGTACATTTATTCTAAGGTGTCTTAATTTACCAGAAGGCTCAAAATACACCTGGCCCAGAAATAATTTTTTTAAAACTATCTTTGCAGAACTGACAACACTGTACTATATAATTAAAAACTCAACTTAAGCAACATTAAATTGTCAGTTATTGAATGTGGCAATTAATATGTGTTACTTTGGAAGAAGTAGAACCTAGAGGCCTGAGCCCCTGAATCCAGACAGAAAAGCAGCTGACAGATGATACGACTCCAGCATTCAAGGCTAGAGTAGATTCGTTGGCATCTGCTGCTAAATAACTGTCATATAGCATGAAGAACAGGTATAAATCAGGATAAAAATAAAACTAAATCTGGTCTAAGTCAAAGGTAAATATGTACATAGGTTTGCAAAACAAAAATGGAAAGGAAAACCATTGCATTTTGAATATCACAGGATCACAGGATGTTAGGGATTGGAAGGGACCTCAAAAGCTCATCCAGTCCAATCCCCCCGCCGGAGCAGGAACACCCAGATGAGGTCACACAGGAAGGTGTGCAGGTGGGTTTGAATGTCTCCAGAGAAGGAGACTCCACAACCTCCCTGGGCAGCCCGTTCCAGTGCTCTGTCACCCTCACCAAGAAGAAGTTTCTTCTCATATTTAAGTGGAACCTCCTGTGTTCCAGTTTGCACCCATTGCCCCTTGTCCTATCATTGGTTGTCACCGAGAAGAGCCTGGCTCCATCCTTGTGACACTCACCCTTTACATATTTATAAACATTAATGAGGTCACCCCTCAGTCTCCTCCAAGCTAAAGAGACCCAGCTCCCCAGCTCAGCCTTTCCTCATAGGGGAGATGCTCCGCTCCCTTAATCATCTTCGTGGCTCTGTGCTGGACTCTCTCAAGCAGTTAAGACACAGTCAGGACACACATTAAAACCCAGATGTAATTGCATTACTGAAAAAAGGTTTTGTTTGAAGCCTATAGAAGTGATTGTGTACTGAGCTGTCTGACAAAATTGTCAGAATATTTGAAACCAACAAACATGCTGGCAAGACGTTATTTCTTCCATGCCACAGAGAGACAGTCTGCTAAATGCTTCCCAAAAACCAGTGACATCCTGGCAATTTCAAGCTTATAAAAGAAAACGCATAACAAAAACTACTTCCACTGTCTTTACACAGAGGTGTAATATCCATGGTGATGCTGACAGAAAACTTTGAGCAATTGATCCAAGTTCAGTTACACCTCGAGTTTTACTGAAGTTTTACACCCCCAGGATTCTTAAGAAAATCTGCATAGCCAATGCCAAAAGGGAAAAAAAACAATAATGATTAAATAACTAGGCTATATGTGCCTTGCTATTTGAAGCTCCTCAGTTAAGACATTTATCAACCTGATATTAATACCCAAGAGCTACACTATAAAGTATCTTCAAAAATCACAGCATGGGGTTTGGGTGAGTTTTTGAAATAGTTTACCAGTGGGAAGAAATTCAAGACTTCCAAGGGGTTTTTTTTAAGACTAAGTAATTTTGCAGTAAGAGTCGGTAACACGCAGCTTCATAAATGTACAAGATTTTAAAAATACATCAGGAAATGACAAGAAGTAATTACAAAAGGCTTAATAACTGAATTATAGACATTTGCTGGATTTTCAGTCTGGCTTTCACCTCAGATTCATCAAGTCTATGTTTCAAATCTTTGAGAGTTCTCATGGAAGGATTTAAATGTTTAAGATTCCAAATGAGTCCAAAATTCAGATACTTAAAAAATTATCATTTATGACAACATCAAGACTGTATAAATTAAAAATAAAAAGATAAATTTCTGTTTCCAGCTGGAGGATATATATATATAGGTATTAATTACAGTGGAATAATTTACCCTTCTTATGATGCTGTCCTTATCAGTCATTTCTTGCCTGTGTCTTGATGCTGCTTTTTTGCTTTCCTGACTCAGTTCAAAATACTGTTCTTCAAGCAGTGCTCGTGCCAACCGTTCCGACTCAGCTTTGGTTTCAGCAAAATCCAACTGGGTAGTGAACGTCTCTCTGTAAAAAGGACATAAAGATTTTGTTCTCCTACGCAAAACATTCCAAATTTTCAGGAAAACTAACAAACCCAAGTTATACTGTTCAGCTATCTGTCATCTTAAGAAAAATGAAATTTACAAAATGACACTCCATACACTTGTATCTTTTGATGGTCCACACAAGCTACAGTGGCAATTTTATTGTAATTCAATTAAAATTTCAATCATCCATGAAACAGTACCCCTTAAGAAACCAGGAGTCAAATTCTCCTGCATTTGAGAAATAAAAAAATAAAATTAAACTGCATGTACAGTGTGGTCCATCAAAAGACACTGAACCCTATCCTTATTAGCTACTTTTTCCACACAAGACTACTGCTCATGAAGATGCGTGCTCCAGACAATATGGAAAACTGCATAATGATTCTGAAAACACAGGGATTCTATGCCTATGCAGCCTTTTGCAGAAAGGCTTTCGAATTCTATCTGCAGCTTGAGAGGCAGGGGGCAGAAACTTAGGTGCAGTAGCTCATTAATATATACACAACTTCACATAAGTTCAGCACACAAGCCAAACTTTCTTGCTCTTTTTGGAGTACAGGCAGAGCTCCTATATATTTGCCACCTAAAGCATGTTGACCAGTCTGGTATCCACAAGTCAGATGTACGCAGTGTATGTGATACAGCCCACAGCATGCTGAGATAGAAGGGGCAAAACACTGCTGCAGGATGGGCTCGTGACAGATGCCCTTCCCACACCGCAAAATAAAGAGACTTATGCAATGAAACACGTATTGCTCTGAGAGTTCATTGATTTGATACATCTGTAGTAGACAGGGGCTGCTACTGTAAAATGGTAACTCTCGAAGTACACTCAGTTTGTCATAATTCCCGTAATTGTATCCAGGTGAAAGATGTTTATGATGAACACAAGATTGTGGAGAACAGCGATGGGAATAGAATAAAAGTGACCTACAAAAATAAGTAAGAAAACAGAAAAAAACCCACAAGAGAACTAAAGGAAGTCTCTCCTTTCTTCCTTTCTCCCTCATCCCATTTTTCTTTTTAAGTTGGATACCACTCCTGAACAACTTTGCATATACAGGTATTTTCCTCTTACATCATATTTATTAGCCAAACACATTTTCTTTCTCCCTTTCTTAGTCCACCTAAATGCATCATGAAGACTGTACACAACCCCCTCCCTTTAGATTGTTTTGGAATGCCGATGCTCAAGTAGAACAAGAGACTCAGACTTCAGAAGAGAGAAACTCTGCTTCATGCAAAAGGCTACAGCCTCCTTCCTCAGAATAAATATATACATATAATAAATTAATAAACTGGAAAAAAACAAGCTTAAAAAACCCCTTCTTTCCCTACTTGCTAAGTTAGAAAATAGTACGTCACAATTAATGGTTGTTGGGTTAACTGGTTTTGCTGTAATCAGAAGTAAACAAAACTTAAAATTTGAAGTATTTTAATTACATTTTTCTCTAATTATTTTATTTGCTATAGAAATATACTAAGTAATTATCAGGATAATATAATCAAATAGAAAAAGTTGTTATACAAGCACGATGATTATCACAAATTGTAATTTTTTTCAACATTTTACATTTTCCTAAATTCTCAGAAATCACAATTCTTCTTCCAGAGATTACAAATAGTCCAAAGCAAATACGAATAACCATAGTTGGCTTTGTGAGTCAGCATAGGTAACATCCTATGTATTTGCCATGTTACAAGCTGTTGTAAGGTGTTACATAACACTTTTGAGACCTATTTTTTTTTCTGAAGGTATTTAACGTCTTAAATCTGATTCAAAATCTTCATGAGTGAGACCACACTATATGAAACAAAACTTATGTCTATTTGAGAAACACAACGGGCATACTTTTCATTTTGCAATTCCTGCATTTTCCTTTGAGTTTCTTTATTCTTTTCCTCAATTTCCTCTTTCAGTTCCTTAACCTGAGTTTTGTAAAGTGTCTGTAAAAGAAAGCATAAAAAAAGAAGCATTACTCAAATTCCATAGTGAAATTCTTCATTGTTTTGGTACTGGTTGGCTTGAACCACTCAAACTCCAACACACACCAGTAATGTCTTTAATGGAATTTCCTCCTTCCTGCCTATCCAAGATGCCCCTTTCCCGTTTCCCTTCTGTGGGGAACTGATGTGACCAGGTTAGTTTTCAACTTTCTAGTCTAGTTTGCAACAAGAGTTATACAAACACCTGCTGACAGAACGAAAAGAAGGCACTAGGACACAGCTGAGCAGGTCTCTTGGAGACAACAGGACAAAACTGCATCTTCTTGTAACATCACTGTCTCAAAACGTTAATCAAACAAGCTAATACAGTCCTGTGCTTCTGCTGTTGCATTCTGTTTATATCCCTGTATCTTTCCTCTTAGACTGTAAGTTTTTTGCTTAATAACTGATTCAACAGAAGTCTGATTTATTTGAATGACTTCTGTTCTTAATTACTATATTGTTATTAACACCACTAGTAATTCTGAAAGTAAACATTTGATCTTTTACAGTGAAGTACTTTCACTTAATATTCAGACTGAATTACGAATGTCTCATTTAAACTATTAATATATGCTAGTGAAAAAAGAAAAGTGAGACTGAAACACAATACTCTAGATCTTCTTACTAACAATATGTTAAGCAGAAATGCACAAAACTCCATAACACATAATGAAATTATAATCATACGCAGTTTAATAAACACAAAAATTTTTACTGCCCCTTCAAGGTAGAACCAAATTTCAAAAGCACTTCCCAAAGTGAAATGAAACTGTCCATATTCACAAATGTATCTGAACTTCAGGCATTATGGAGCATCTCATGCTATTGTTTCTTTCCACAGAAATGAAACAGATCAGACTAAATCTATAAAATACACATTTTGGTTACCTGGAGTACTGAAAAAAGCTCTTCAGAGTTTCAGGTCAGAGAAGGTATCTTTCTAGAAGGATGTGGAATATGTGCAGAATGCTATTGGATCTATGGTTCTTAAATATACTTACGAGAGATCAATTGCATGGAATGTATTGCAGTAAGTATGGAGATTTTGAACTCTAGAAAGTTTGCAAATATGTCATAAAAATACCTCTTTTCCAACCTCAAGATAGGTACTACTTTGATGAATAATTCAGATATATTACTTAACATAATACATAAGATTTGGCAAACAACTACAAAGCAACGTATTAGATCGGCTATATAACGTTCTCTAATTTTTTATTCATTGTTTGTATTTCAAACAGGATTTTGTGAATTGCTGATTAAAATCAGGTTGTTCTTTACATGTAAAATTTTAATTTGTCAAACTATTCACTGTTCAATGATTTCATGTCAAAATATAGCACTCACAATTCTTTGCGTGTCTTACCGAAAAATACTGCTCAGCTTCAAGCTGATCCTGAAGCTCACGCATTTGACCTTCATTTCCTCTGTACTGTCTTTGAAGGAATAAAAAAGGAAAACATGTTAAAACTCAGTTACTAAAAAATGACAGACTAAAAAAGACAGACTATGTCTAACCAGAACAGCATCCTAGAAAAATCTTACAGTTGCACACGTATTATTTCACAAGGACCAACACTTTGCTGTATCCTAAAATTCTGATTTAATTACACTATTTATTCTACCATGATGATTGTTTCAGTATGTAATTTAGAAGACAAGAAGTACTCTAAACAGAGAAATCTTAAGTCAGGTGAAGGAAGATATGACAGAAGCCTAATTAATGAAAAATGTCTTCAGTCAGCTTAAGAAATGTTAAGAAAAAGAATCCCATGTAGTAAAACTAAAAGTCCCACATGGTTTAATAAGTAGTATCACAGTCAATCCATAAAGAAGTCACTCAAATATAAATGGCATATATGCCTTGACATAGAACAATGAGCCAAGAATTGTTCCGCATCATAGCTCATAACAAAACTATTCTAACGCTGAAGGATACATACAGAAATCATAACATGCAGCTAAAAATATTCGTTTAGTTTAGGAAAAAATGCCTATGCACCAGAGAACGTTTTTCACTAATAGGAACAAGCAAAACAGAGCATGTATAATTAAGCAACTTTTTCCACTTCAGATTTTTACTTACTTTGCAAGTTGAGCCAACTCAAATTCCAGTAATCTCTTTGCTTCCAACAATGTATTGATTTCCTGTTTCAGCTGCTTCTCGGAACCCTTCAAGTTATCTGCTTCGAAAGCTTGTGTCTTTAATTCATTCTGTGCCATTATTCGCTTATTTGTCTCTTGTTCTAGCTGAAGTGTTAGATTCTTTACCTAAATGAGAAATATTCCACTTAAGAGCATTTGTTGAATAACTAATTGTATGTGGTTGAAAGTGTTTCATATATGGATTATTTTGTGTCAAACACTGCTGCCTAGATGCTACACATCATACAATGTGTAAAAATATTCCTAGATCTCCAAACACTTCAGTGCAACAATCTTATAGAAAGCTGCTGCCCTTACACAGTGTACTGATATGACGCTGCAGGATGATAAAGCTTCCCCATACTTGGCTTGTTTCAAAGGCCCAAATGTGTTTCATCTTATCTTAAAGGCAACACAAGAAGAAACCTAACTTGTCTGCTGAAAAGTCCTGCAAACCCCTCTGTGGATTTCAGGTCTTAAAAACTTCTCACCCTAGAAAGAATTGCAGCCTTCCAGCTATATAAAGACTAATTTACACAAGTCGTGACCCCTAAGAAAGGTGTTATAACCTTCATTGCCAGTGCCCTGTGAGGAAAAAGTATGGATGAAACCACTATTCTTAGTACCTAGTTTTCACACTCAATATTCTAATTGCATTTCCTTGAAAAAAACGCTTCTCTGGAGAATGCAAACTCAGAACTGCAAAACCAATCAGACTACAGAGTCAAATTCACAAGCAAGTATTTCTTTTTAGAAAAGAAAACACAAAAAATTGCATTATATTAAATTAAGGGCTCAAATATGTAAGGCATCCAAGACCTAAGAAGCAATCGGAAACTACCTAGCACCATTTAGGCCAACAACCGTCTACAGCTCTACTGAGAGATGTACTATACAAGGAGTTCAATGTAAGTGAATTTTATTTTCTGTTTCTCAATGCAACTATAATTTCTTATTTATATTAAAAATTATTAGTGATGAAAATTTTACTTACTTCATCTTCCAGTCTTTCCTTTTGCTCAAGAAGGTGTTCCAGTTTCTGCTGAGATTGCTTCAGGTCAAAGTCCAGCATGGAACACTGTTTTTCAGCTTGAACTATTCTATTTTCTGCCTTTTCTCTTGCTGCCCTTTCTTCCTTTACTTTTTTTTCCATTTCTAAACAAGATTAAGGAAAGAAAAACAACAAAAATGAATATGTAGCATCTGCAATAATGCTTTTGTAAACACAGCCTTAAATATCCTAATATTTTTTGGATCCTTTTGTGAAGCTATTTAAGCTCTTCAGCTGTTAGATGAACTCATTACTGAGTAAAAACTTCCTGGCATTATTACAAGAAACACTAAAAAAGAAATAGAATTCCAATTTGCATTCCAAGCACTGGAATATTATAATGGCAACTGAAAGATAAATAGTGAAAGAAATAAAAAAGTGCAAATTCTTGAAGTAACCATTATAAAGGCAAAGTTTCATTTCTGAGAATGGATAGTAGGCGGAAAGAAAAGAAATGCTATCATCCATTAGCTTTCTGAAGAGTTATAAACTACACATGCTGGTACTGTTGACCTTCACAAAGAAAACCTGATGTATTCAATCACAGAATCATTTTGGTTGGAAGAGACCCTTGAGATCATCAAGTCCAACCATAACCTAACTCTGGCACTAAACCATGTCCCTAAGAACCTCATCTATACACCTTTTAAACACCTCCGGAGGTGGTGAGTCCACCACTTCCCTGGATACATATAAATTTATGTTTGTTTGTTTGTTTGTTTATTTAATTTTTTTAATTAAGATATCAAGACACATCTTTAATTCATGGGTATGTATCTATAAAAGAAACTTCAACATTTCAGACAAGCCTAACACAACACCAATATTTTTACTGCAGTTACACAGGAACAAATACTCCAAGACATCTGTCTTGATAATGCATACTTTCAGTTCCATTTAGCATTAGACAAAATGTCAAGATTCAATAGCATTTTAGAAGCCAAGGAAGGCTGCAAACACAGTAAGATATTCAAAACATTAAGAAACAATGCAATTTTTATGGTACAAGCACCATGTTACAGAAAATTTTTAAAGTGTATTTTTCATTATGCATGTTTTAAAATTTTGATATGCATTTTCTTTATACAAGGGATTAAACACTTGTATAAGAGTACTTAAATTATAAGACAATGTGTTTTAAGATATCATAATCTAAATACCTTCTATTATGCATTTACTTGATACGTGCGAGAAACACTTACCACACATTGCAACTGATCTTGCCTCCTCTATTGACTGATATTTGTCAGTTAACCGAGCTTTAGTCACTTTGTGTTCATTTACTTCCTGTTCTAACCGGTCTTGTAATGATTTGAGTTTGTAGTTCAAATCTATCTCTAAATTATTCTTTTCCTAAAGAAAAGAAAAAAAGTTACCCGATTTATATAATATTTCTATAATACCTGAGGAAAACAGATTTCATTTTTTCCTTTTTTTAGTGTTAGCTTTTTGTTACGACGAAATTATCCATGTTATTTTCCATGCTTAATAAAGAATGGCAGCAGGCAAAACTGCACTCAGTGCTCTGGAGAAAACTTCATTAACTTTTTTCAGTAGTCTATAAATACATAAGATAATGGAAACTTCTCAGTTTCAACAATTATTAGTCACCAAAATTGGAAAAATACAACTAATCCACTGACAACACTAGAGCACAGAAGAATGTGAATTATTGTTACCTGGATGCAACTATGTTATTTCATTGTTGAGACTGCCACCCATTAAAAGTAACTCATGAAACAAGCACTGGAGATGAGCTTTGAGAGACAGGGACTTGCATTTGGACCACAGCTTCATGTAACACCAAAGGAGAACGGTTTTTAAAAAGTTCAATTCATAGATTTTCAGGAGATAAATCTCTGCAGCAATAGCTAGGCAGGCAGAAAAAACATCGCTACTGGCAGATGTGCTGGATCCTTGAATCAGTGATAGTGAATGACAAACATTAATTTTATACCCAAAACTACAAGAAAGAGGACTTGTGAGACCTAGCATCCTGATGAGATAGTAAAATAACACTATTTAGTTAATCATTTTAACAAAAGACTGATTTAGAGCAAGAAGAGAGGACATCAATAAATACTATTCGAAAATATAGTCAAAAGTTGACAAAGAACATCGGCCTCAACATCATTTTACCATACCTTTTCTGAATTATTAAGCATATCTTGCGCTTGTTTTCTTTCTGCTTCCACTCTTTCAAGATTGTTTTTAATGTGTTTTACTTCTTCTTGTAAAGTTGTAATCCGAACTGCCATAAGAAATGAAATATGATTTCATATTAGTTACTTGACTTAGATCAATAGGCTTTTCAACCTTTAATGATTTCTGGGCCCCTAAAATATTTACACCTTCAGATTTTTCAGGCTGTTTATTTGTCCTGGTTTTGTTAAAAACAAGACAAGTTTCTCTTTTAGTGAATTTTCCTTTCAGCTAAAGTCTTCTTAGTAACTGCACTTTTCTAAAGTAGGATACATGTTTTGGTAGACATAGCAATGGAATGCGGGGTCACTGATGATGATGCACGTCCATAAGTGAGAGGGGCAAGGAGGAGCGAACTGAACAGGTGACTAAAACTGACCAACTAAGTCTTCCATCCCATTCACGTGATACTTCATGTAAAAGTGGGAGATCACGAGGGCCTCGGCCCTTTTTCCTCTTCTTCGACTATGGCCGACATCTGGGAAGGACTCTGCCTGCCATCCCTGCCAACTGAGGCCTAGTGACAGACTTTGCATCCTTGAATCCAGTTACGGTTTGCTGCAGAGTCCAACCCAGGACTTCCAGGTGCCAGTCCTTCAGCTGCTGGAGCAATCCTGATTTGCCTGGACTTTCAAGATTGGTTTTGTCTTATTTTCTCTATTTTATTAGTAGCATTAGTAAAACATTTTTAACTCTTTCCAACTCTCTCTCTCTTTGCTTTTCCTTTGCCCTCCTATCACCTTTCCTTAGTGGGGAGGGGGGGGGCCGAGGGAGCTGGCGGGGAGAGAGAGGGGGTTAACAAAGCATCTGCCATGGTTTATTGTTACCCTGCAATCAAACCTTGACAGCATTGTAAAGAAAAGTGATCTTTTCAGCCACTCCTTATGCATGCCATTAGTAACAATTCACAAAAAACAACCACATGCAAAACTTGCTACCTGCCTTCTGTCTCTCTCAATATCTAATATGCAAAATTTCTTCCATTAATCCAATTTCTGCTGTGCTATTCAACAAGCACCTTTTCTGATGTTAACTCTGCTAATATGTAGATAAGGCACGTTACAGAGAGTGTAAGTCTCAGATCTACAGGTACCAGTACAATATGCATTCACCTAACAGCGACTCAAGTGCTCTGCCATGGACTGAGGAACTATTCTCCACCTCCCACAGCAACCACCACAAGGGCACATCAGCTTGGTGGTTGCACCAAGGCAGTCAGACAGACTCTCATGTCTTCTCTAGCAGTATATCAACTTTTCATATTTTTGTACTCAAACTTTTAGTCAGGACAGCCCCACAGACTTTCAATCAGTGGTTTCCCACTCTTTGATTTTGATAGTCTCCCACCCAAGAGCTGCTCAGACACAATCAAGAAGCAAGATCTAATCTTCAGAAATTGTTCTAGTAAGTGACACTTGGTTTGCAGGTGGCTTTCCTCCCTTTATGTAGCTGTATGTAATAAAGTAGGATTATCACAACATTTTTGGTACAGTATAATTACAGAAGAATTACCTTGTAGTTCTCCAATCATTTCAGATCCATGACTTCTGTCCCTTCGTTCTGACTCCAAAGCTGCTTGTAGTTGGTAATAATCTTTCTCCACCTGCAGTTTCTTGTTTTCTAGAACTCTGCACCTTTCCTGCAGTTCTCTATTCAGTGATTCTACCTGACTTAGTGACTTGCTCATTTCTGTGTTACCCTTTCTCAGTCTTGCTGCTGTATCCGATTCTGTCCTCAGCAAATCATTTGCTTCTTCTAGCTGTTAAAATAAAACAGACAAGATTCTCAAATATAAAAATTATTGGGACCAGTTTTGTTATATCTGAATGCTCAATACTGCTTCTCAAACCTAAGAAATAATGAAGACAATGAACAAAAGCAACATACTTGTTTTTGTAATTGTGTTATCTTCTCATTTGTAATTTGTGAATGTTGGCTGATTTTTTTCAAGTCTTCCATCTGATCTTTTAGTGTAGACACTAAAGAGAAATTACATCATTAATACATCAAATTTTAAAAATCCTTATTTTTTTTATTATTTTACATCAACATGCTCAAATAAATTCTTGCCATAAATCTTTCATTGACCTTTTGCTTCTTATATCCATTTTTAGGTCAGATTTTGTGCTTGTAGAACAACAATTCACACTGTGGAGAACTTAATTTGAAAATAAGACAAAAATATTGTGTTCTCATTAAAACTAAAAAAAAAAATTCAACATTTGTGTTCATTATTTGAAAAGATCTTTTTAAAGTTGTGTAGCACTTAAGATCCTAACGTCATAAATTATTCTCCAAAAAACACCATACACCTCATCAGTGTCCATGTTTGGACAACATGGTATACCTTCATTTTCCGCATTCCGTCTTTTTTCATTCTCTTGTTCCATTTTTCTTTGGTAGTCATTTAGTTTATGTTGCAATAACATCTTTTCCTTCTCAATCTGAGACACTGTTGATTCCAAGTTCTTTCTCTGACTTCCCTAAAATTATAAGCATTGTTATTTTCTATTTACATTTTAAGGAATGATCTCTAAACCAGTATCTCTGCAACTAACTAATCAAGGAAACTGATGCATTGTTTCCAATGAATGGGTTTCTGGCTTCCTTGAAAGGCAAAATTTATGAAATTAGAAAAACTATCATTTATGTGACTATATGTAAGTAACTATTAAAATGATTAAAGAGACAATGCAAGGACTCAATAGAAAATCATCTATACATTGATTGTTTTTTAGAGTAACTGATTTTGATAAACTCCAGAGAAATTGCCATGAGCAAGATTAAGCAAACCATTTAGAAGAGGAAATAGAATTCAGTGTGATTTGCCAAAAGAAAAAGTTTTTGAAAATGTGTACAAATAAAAATTTATCTCCCATTGCTATGTATTGAAATGTGATGGTTTGGTCTCAAATTTAAACTCAGAACACTATTTTTAGTAACAGAAGAAATATCTTAAATCTTGAAAGTACTACCCACATTCTTTACCTAGCTAAGAAGGCTTCAGTAAGAAAAAAAATTACCTCTTCATCCAGTTCTTTCATTATCTTGTCTAGCTTTATGTTTGAAGATCTAAAAATAAAAGAAAACCACTGAAGTAATATTTGAGAAGGATACATTATACATAGTGTTTTTCTAGTGAAATAATTTGGGACCATTACTAAAACATTGCATTTTGGCTAATACTATTTTGTAGTAAACATTTGAAATTGAAGAAAAAAAAACAATCACTAGTAGTAATTTGTAAAATATATTATTAAGTATTTATCAACTTTGCTGCAAATTACATGTGGAAAACTTTTAGGTGCCACGTTTTATCCCTTAATTTGCAAATGTAAAAACAGTGTATGTACACTGTTAAAACTTTCTCTAGTTGATGAACTTTCCAAATATCTAAAATGGTTAATTAATTCAACAGTAGACAGCTCCCTACTATGGAGAAAGATATTTAAATAATATTGTTTAGAATTCTCTTTGTTGAAGGAATGTATTAGAACATAGTACTATACAGAGAGTGAGGTTAAGTGCAGCTAAATTGCAGTAATGCTGACACATCCATTGCATTTTTGTAGCTATTTACCCCTTTTCAAAGAGGTAACAAAAAGGACTCAGACAATGTTACCTGGCAGGTACAACAAGGAGTAGTTACAGCAATATATTCTATCTCCTAACTCTGCAGTAAATGGCATCACATATTGGAAGACACACTTATGCAGGAAGACAGTTACCTAATATCTTTCAAGCCAAGTACATCCTGCTTGTGGAACACAATCCCAACATGTGAACAGGGCAGTTGTGGTTAAGTGACAGCATCACACAGTCTAAATTCCCACCAGACCGTTTTGGCTACCGGTTCCCACATAAGTAGGTTGTGTAGCTACACACTGTAGTCCTAATTCACAAACCTAAATTCTTCCTATATCCTATACCTAGTGTTGCCTCCTGGCTCTATTTAGGCCTTCAGGAAAAGTCTCCAAGAGGAGAAGCTAACTGAAGGGGAATTTAGTTTGCATGAATCAGAGTAAAAATTTCTGCTTATTAGAAAAGAAGAATCCCAACTGTTTGTTCATAACTGTAGCTCCAAGAAATAGACAAATGCTCAGATAGCTACTTCTTTAACATGATAGAAACAAGACTGTAGAAAGCAAATAATTGTTCTTATCTATCAGTCACAGAAAAAGAAAAAAAGGTATGTGGTTTTCCAACAAGTATCATGTATTTAGAAACCAGACAGTTAATTTTAATAATCCAATATATGCCATATATACAGTATTTTACATTAAAAAAAAATCAGCATGATCATTGTATACTTCAGTCCAAAAACACACCTAAATTCAGGGTATCGAGTAAACTCAAATATTCAAGCGTTCAGAAAGAATACGTGTTATAGGGGTGCCAATGAAAACAAAACATTTTATTCGTACTAGAGCCAAGAAAACAATTCAAATATTGTTTTAGAATGACTTAAACCTGTGCCTGGAACTCCCTTGGAGATCTACAGTACCATTCTTAGTGTTATTCTGGTAATCCCTAAAGCAGTAATACAGAAGTGAAGTGTTAGATGTATTTAAATTACGTAAACAATTAAAGTTCAAAGTCTCACCTGCACTTTTGCTCCATTTCATCTTTCAACTGCATTTCATTATGTAGTTGTTCTTCCAATTCATAGATCATCTTCTGCATATTTTCCAGCTTTAAATATATATTTGTACATGAAAGAACATGCATTACATTTAAAAACTTTAAAAAGGACTTCAGAATATTCAGTGCTGCTTAGGTTGTACTACCATTTACCCACACTAGATTTTTACCGTGTTAAAATGTGATATCCCCCACCCCCAAATTTCTAAAAAAGTTAAATACAGTAAACAAGTTTAATATTACACAGTTTTATCATTTGAACCACAGAAAATTCTAGGGTTCTGAATAGTTCCATCAAAATTCACAGGCCTCAGATAAGTCAAATTCTACTTGTTTTAAGTATCTTCAGAATCAGACTAAAGATATTACTGCAAAGATATAAGAAAGCATTTTAACTATACATGTATTTTGCAAAGCATCTTCAAGCTCTCAACGAGTTCAGGAAGCAGAACCCAGGCCTGTCAGTTATCAGCAATGGGGGGAAAATGCTTTTAACATCTCTTTAATAGAGATCATTTTTACAGCTAGCACTGTATTAAGGTTTGAAAACAGTAACAAGCTTCAGATGTTAATACAGAACATTACTGTATAGCATGTACTGTTTGCCAGCAAGAGAAATTCAGAAATTCATCCTGTTCATGTATCCTTAAAATATCTACCTTCTACTGGATCTCAGGGCAAATTAATCTCCCTCCGACATCAGGAAAATCTTCCATTAACAAGATAGTGTCAACTTTGAGGAAGCTCATTAAGTCAGCCCTACACTGATTCACTCTTTTAAAACTTTCTGCTGATCTTGTCAGGATTATTTAGCTTTCCCACATCTCCCTCAACTCTCTTGGAACTGCATAGAGAAGAATTACAGTCCTAACCTAGACCCTCTTCAAAGCAACATATTCAAGTGGTTCTGACTCCTTGCTTTCTTGTTCCTTGTTCTAACTTCAAAAACTCTGACAATTGCCTGACTCCTTTTGCACAACCATCCCACAAAAAGGAGCAATAGTACAGTTCCTCCTACATCTGCCTCTTCCTTTTTTCCTTTTCTCAGAAAATATTTATAGAGAAACTAGAAGTGCTCATGAAGATCATGAAGAGGAGACAAATTACACTTGTTTCTATTCTTTCTTGACAGCAACAGAAAGTTTTCTCAACAAGGACTGCCCTCTCTACAGTCCTAAACTAAGATTTCAGTTTGGAGACATATGCTAGCATGCTTTAACCATATTAAATGAGAAAGTTACAGGTGAGATTGTATTTGCCTACTTCTAGGCAAGCGTTTTTCTTAGTTCCTTACTTTCTATCTGTTTTCCTTCCCATTGTAGTATGAAATAAAGCACAGAGCACTTAGGTGCTCTCAAGAACTGGAGATCTTTCCTCATTTCCTCCTTGTTCTTTCTTCCACATTCTTAAGCTTCTCCAAAGTTTTCAAAGGAAGAACACAGACATGGTGACCGGTGACTAACCAGAAACTACATATTTTATATATTCAGCACTCTACTTATATATTTGCCACTACCTATCACAATGCTTTGAGACAGAAAGGAAATACCGGAAGAAATACACTTCTCAGCACCTACAGAACAGCTCTGGAAAACCAATTGCTGCTGTGACATACAACATAACACCGCGTAGATGAGACAATGGTTGTAGTCAAAAACCACAGTGATGGCCTCTAAATTTAAACTTTGAGGAAAAAGGAAGAAGGCCCAGTACACACATGTACCTCTTTGGTATATGAACCACTGAGAAATAAGGCAAGAGGCAAGACTATTTAAAGGCTAGCTCTCACTTTAGTAAAGAGGGACCACAGTTAATGCACAAAAACAAAGGAAAAAGAAGTTTCAACATAACTGTTGTTCTATTTCTTGGTTACTCATTTTATGGCCCTTCCAGACAGGCTGCATGGAGGAACTAAATGGGATAGATGAGAAATAGGTCCAAAAAGATATCTGGCAACTGGAGGCATTTCTGTACTGACTCCTACTGGTTTGGGCCTCTATTGCCTCCTCTTCTATCTGTCTCCGGATGCTTTTATAGTGCTGTACTTCAAGGGTCCTAAGCTTGCTGAGCAGTCTAATTACATCAGTATGAGACAAAAGGCTTACACGGAAGTTTTGCACAATCTGATATCAATAGACTGAATAATACCTTAAGAAAATCCTGAGTTACAATTAACTCAGTATAAAAGCATCCCTTTATGTTTTAGTTTGTTCTCCGTTTCCATTTTGAGTAGGAGGCGAGCCAGGAAAGGAGTATGGAAAAGCCTGTCTCCAGCATAGAAGCCAAGAGAAATCCCTCTAGAACCGCCATACTTTTTTTTACTTTTTTAATCATCACTGCATCCTGTGTCTGGTTCTGCACCCTGAACAACGAAGAAAACTGAAGACCCAGTAAAAAAGAATCTGATAATCTCCTCTTTCTTAATATCTGGACTGTTTACAGGTGGTTATGGTAGCACTAAGACAAAGTAAATAATCAGATGTTCAAAGAGTTTTGAAATTGAATCAAAGAACATTGAATTCACTTCTGCTCCAACTTCACAGCCTAATTTTGTGAAGTTTTACACACTTCCAAAACGCAATTAATTTATTGGAAACTTCTGGCACTCAGTTCCTCCCAGAAGACACTCAGTACTATGCCAAAATGCAGACAGACCAGGTAACATCTTGTGTTATATTTCCAGAACTAATTAATTTGCTAACCATGTGTCAACGTTACCGTTTTCATTGCAGCATGTAATGAAAGAAAAACAGCTGAGAAAGAACTGTAGGGTAAAAATACCTTGTAGTAAATTCTTAATATTTATTTAAATCTCTCTATACCACTCATATCCTTCCAGAGCTTCATGTCCCAAAACTGTTAAAATCACAAGACATTCAAATACACCTGACAATACAGACAGGACTCTTGAGAGATCTTTAACTACAAGTGCCTGTATTACACTAATTATTACAAGTCCATTCAGAAACTCTCTTCAGAGTCAACCAAAGGCCAGCACACAGCTTTAAGTACCTGCAAATATCTCAAAGTCTGGCTGTTTTTTAAATTTTACCATATCAACAGCCAAATACTTATGAGGAAAATAAAATTTATGGAACACATCAACATAAATAATCAAGACACTTCAATGCTTAATAAATTCAGTTAGCCCAATAAAATACATAATCAGTTGCCCTGACCTTTACAAGTTTTCCCTGAGCAATACCTTATGTCATTAAAACCTTTATATTGCAATTTTAAGAGAAAAGGGAACATGCATGAATATCTGCTTCTCTTCTACTTTAAATGGAAAACATAACAGAACACAATACCAACAAAGTAAACCATAGTCAAAGCCAAGAAGATTTCGTTTAGCATTAATTACCAAGTTTTTACAGTGTTTTTTTCTGGAAAAGCAATTTGTAAAATATCAGACCGTTCTAAGGGAACAGTTTGATTTACAAGAGAACTTACAAACCAAGCAGGCCTTGTTTCCAACACCTCAACCTACCTTCCTGGAAGCCTGACTTCCAACAAGCTTGGGAAGCGGTAACTGAAAGAATTCCTGACCATTTTGCACTAGGTGAACTACTCTACAAATGCAGACCCTCAGTGCCCAAATCCCCAGCAGCTTATTGGGCAGCCTTGGGAAGGAAGAGAATCCCCAAGCTGGGTACATTATCTGCCACCTTCACTTGGTTCACTTAAGCCTAGCTCCAGAGTTAAACTGGCAGGTTGCTGGAAAGCCGAAGTTTCCATCCCACTCATGTCCAGACTCCATGACTGCCACAAAGCCAGAGTACGCCTGGGATCAATAAGGCCCACTAAAAATACCACACAAACACTCTGATACTTCTAAAGATAAAAACTACAAATCCAGTTCCACATGGAGAGTATGCAGTTTTAGCTATTTCATCTCAATTCAGGAAATCCAGTGTTATATGAAGGACTGGAATTCTGCTTTTCCCATAACTTTAACAGGCAGTCCATAATAAGCAGTTAAAACTTATGTTTTCCCATATTCCAAGCACTAAAATAATTTGAGACATTTGGGATTCTAACAGTTTATTGCCATACATGCAACAGACTCTTTGCTAGGATCCAATAAAGCTGAAAATCAGTGAAACATACCGCACTTTTATCCACACTGGAGCCCGTTCTGTTATCATTGGAATTTTCTGCAGAAACAGCTAAATACCTATAAAGACATTTTTAAAGTTTTATTTTAAGAGTTGTTTAAAAGCAAAGTTATGAAAACACAGAGTACAATCATCCTAAAACATAACCCCCAGATTTTTTGCCCCAAAATGTGGATAAACAAAAAGTAACATAATCAAATTTTTCCATTTCTGTATTTATTATACTTTAAGATTTCAGCACATTTAATTGAAAACCTCATATAATTTATTGTGAAGGGTAAAGTAGAAAACTACAGTAGAAGACCTCCAAAAAAAAGGATTTCTGCCAAATACTAATACAACCACTTTTTTTTTTTAATAACCATTAATAAAATCTTTGCTCTCCATGGTTACAACACTCTCACTGGCTTCCATCCCATAAATATTTATGCAGGCACTTAAGCAGCAAGTAGCAGCAATGAAGTGAACTCTGCAGAGATTGTGTAACTTCCAACAAAGTTACTAAGAGCTCCACACACAAAAAGTTTGCCCTGAAGCCAGAGTTCTTATTTTACGTAAGTGCTTCCTAAAAATACCACAAATTTCTATTTGTCATGATTCTGAGAAGTCAGGTAGATAAATACAAATTACTATGTTCAAATTCCTTTGGTATTTGATGTAATATTGTTGGCCCGATAACTGATCTAGAGATTTAAAGCACCTCTAACTGCACCAGAGTACGTGAGGAAAAACCCTCCAACACATGCCCTGAGGAAGATGGACACATCTTCTTTTCCATTTCATGTGCATATTTTCACATCTACAAAAACCTCTCGAAAAGATCAAGGAGAGTAAAATCAATGACATCTCCAAAGCCATGGTCAAATTCAGCATCAAGCCTGCTTTCAGACAATCAAATGACAAAGAAGAAATGGAACAGTTCCCTACAGAAAGGGGCTTGCTGTCTTGAGTACCAGAAGCCACCATATTTTTTGCACACCAGGGCTGTTGAGCAGTGAGAATGAGATATTTAAACAGGCACAGCACCAGCTCCATCAGAATCCAGAACAGAACACCCAAGCCAAATAGGGTTGCAAAGTATACTCAGCTAATATTCCAAAATCTGTGTTACAGGTGAAGTTCAATAATAAAACAGCCTATTTGCGAGATACAGCTGTATACTAAACACTGCAGTACATATCAATACGATGAAACTGAAGGATGGGGGGAGATAAACATGTAATTTTTTTCTAAATATGCACTTTTAAATGTTTGAACTATCTTCAGCACAAAAAGGGAAGAAAAATGAGGATTTAGCAAGTATGACTGGTCACTTCAGACTTTTCCAGACTATCACACCAGCTTAGTGTTATGGAACAAAATTAAGTTCTAGGACAGTATTTTAGTTCTAGCAAGCCTACAAAGTCATGATAATATTTAGTAGCAGAGTTCTTCAAAGAGGGCAAAACACAGCCACTCAGTTCTCTAAATTCCCTATACTGTCCCCCAAGAAGGAAGAGAAGAAATTCTGTTATGAACAAGCCTCTGTATGCTATTTCACCTTCTTGATAATATATTCTAAAATCTTCCTGCAAGGCAAAAATTAAGACTTTAAGTTACAGATTAAAGTCAGAACAGTAGGTGAAATTTCTGAACTCACACAAACCGTGTGCAAAGCTTGCAAATCCTTCTACACTTTACCATGCTGAAAGCAACAACAAATCCAACTCTTCACAGAGATGGAAAGAATTTCACCACAGGCTTGGAAAAGTGGTTCTTCTTCTATCCAAGGACAAAAATGAGATTTATTTCCTTTAAGGCTTTCCTGTCCAGAAATGCTATTAAAACTCATAGTCTCTATCTGATATGGTCTACTAGAAGTTTTAGCCCATTTGGAGTCTGACTGACACTCACCACAATTAAAAGCAGCTTTCAAAGTAAGAAAAAGTTATCAAGATCTTTTAATGTAGCTATAGCTACCCATAGTGCCTACAATAATAATGACTGTTAAAAGTATGAATTAATATCATTTTAACTGAGGTAATTTAAAGTTTTCTAAGCAACAGTGAAAGCTGTAAAGCATCACGATTTCACTCTGCAGTGGATTAGTACTTTGGGAAAAAAAAAGTTACAAAGCAGGTAACAGACAAGTAGAAAATATTTTATTTCTAGTAAGCCAAGGTGTAATTTATCACATGCAGAAACACTGATGTAAAGTACAGAATCTTCATATACATCTCAGGAACAGTAATTTGCAGTAAAACAAAGTGACACTCATATCCCAGATTCGTGACTCTATATATATAAATTCAGCACTCTGCAGGCAGCTCTGCTTAGTAGCAGCAACAGTGGATTTTTCTTGCTTAGCTCCTGCAGCACCATTAGATAATATGCTTAATGCAGAATAAGACATTCACAAATTCACTGTGGTATTTTAAGGTTCTGATGACTAGCAGTACTGGTTATCATTATCGAAGTGTCAAAAGAGTATAATTTATTCGGATTCTGAATCATTAATAAGAATCTGAAAAGGCTTGTATCTAAATACCAGTTGATTAACGTCAGAAACAGTTTTGACAAAAGAACACACCATTAGCTTGCTTTCTGCATACATACCGACGGTTGCTGTAGTACGTAAATCCTACAAAAGGCAGCTGGTTGCCCACGAATGCTTTTGGGATGGGAAATGTTTCTTCTTCTCCTTTGTCTTCTTCCAGATCATCAAAATTACTAGTGTCAATGTCACTACTTAAGTCAGGCACCACTGGTGCTACAGCTAGAAAACAAGCAGAACAGTATAATAATGACCATGACATTACTCAAGTGACACAATCAAGAATTTGGGGGGGTGAAGTTTCTCCTTTGTGTCTATGAAATCTCTTTCCTTGGTACAAAGTAAATAAAACTTTAAATTCCATTAAAAAGAAGTATGGCAGTCCTTTTGCTAACATAATAGATAAGACAGATCACTGTCTCTGAGAAAAGTATTATACTTACTATCTCTGAGAGTTTCCCAAGCCCACTGATCATTTTTGAAGAAAAGGTGCCGTTTAATTTCTTCTACTCCATTTCGTCCTAGCCTCACTTCCCTGTTAAAGAGTGTTTTTGTTAATCATGGAAGATTATGTAAATTATTTTGAAGGAAAGACTCACTCTAAGGCATAATCTAACCACAAAGAACTACCTCTCAAACTAAGGTAAGAAATAGACATATCTCGAAGTTATCATATGAAGATATCTATAGCACAGTAGCTACATTTCCGAACACAGTCTGGTTTTAAGTCTGGTCCATAAGAAGTCCTGCTGCTACTGTTTCCATCAATCAGCAGCTGTGTTCCATGTTTTCTGGGAGTTCATGCTGTTGTTTGAATACCATGCAGCCCAGCAAATGCAACAGGTCCCCTCCTTTGTTCTCAAGCAAACATTATGCTCATATTAATTAGTGTGGGTACAACAGGAGTGTACTCACAAAGTGAAACAGACCTAACACACACATTTCAGGTGAGCTTCCTTTGGGCTGACTCCACCCTGACCCTGAATGCCCACTAAGAGCTGGGGGCGCTCCTGAAATGCACCTTTTGCTTTAGCTTCATCCAGAAAGAATCTGTTTTGCATGTTCCTCAACACCGTGCAACACTGACCAAGGTAACAGTAGCTGTAACTAGAACTAAGTAGAAGTAATACTTCATATTTAAACTAAATTTACAAGGTAAACATACCCACAACAGCAGGACTTGCCTTCCCCCAGTATACATACTACCACCATAAAGAGAAGCAGCAACCATCGGTGACTCCTCTCCCAAATACTCAATTCTGTTGAGCAGTTTAGAAACCCCCACAAAATAAATACATATGTTCTTTCAACATGAGAAGAAACTCCTTAGTGAAGGCTTATTTTCATTTTAAGTTTATATCTTACCTATCAGTTAAAAAGGCACAAATAAGGTTTTTTGCCTCTTTAGAAATGTCATTGTCATCAGGGAAAGTAAGGGAGTTCTTATGGTTCATAATCTTACTGTATGTTCCAACCAAAGAATCTGCATAAAAAGGTGTATCACCTGAAAAAGCAGCAATGCAAAAATTAAAAAGAAGATCAAAAGTATTGTGGATTTGATTTCTAATGTTTGAACTACATAAGCAACAATATAAGCAACTAAGTGAACAAGAGGTAAGGACAAATGTTTGAGAACTGTGTGAGAATATTTCGAAAACTTATCTGTAAATACAACAATCAGTAAACCACAGCTTATATCAGAAGAGTAGTAAATTAAACCATTAAAAACAAAAGTGATTTTAACATAGAGTTTAGTTAAGTGGTGCAGTCAATTCTGATTATCCTACTACTCACCTACAAGCATCTCATACAAAAAGACTCCAACTGACCACCAGTCGCATTCTCGCCCATAGTAACCATCACCACCCTGGGACTTCAATACTTCAGGAGAGATATAGTCTGGTGTTCCCACAGCAGTATCACATCGTACCATACCTTCCTGCAAAGAGGAGGAAAACAGCCAGGCCCAAATGTAAGATCCAAAACTGCAAGCCATTTCCAAGACTTCATGCAGCTTAAGCAACACCAACAGATCAACATCAACTTTCGTCAACAAATGTTCTTTTTTGAATGGGTATTTTAAGTTTTTTAAATTCTAAGCTATTAAACCCAGAACAAAGCACCAGATTTGTCAAACACAGGGAAAGGTACTTTAAAAACCTCAGTTAATATCCAAGAAGTAATCAGAATTGCATCTAGGCCCTGTAAACACTGCTCCTGGTGGTGCCAGTATAAATGTGTCATATACTGACAGGTTGTACTGTAATCAGGGAAAGCTCCTTTGTTGGCATAAATGGGTCAACATCAGGGATTTTGCTGCCAGGATCAGCTGAAGTGCAAACTTTTCACCTCCGGCACAAGATACTTCACATCAGGAAGACTAAACATAGACAGGACCTTGAAACTCTAAGTAGACAGACTTCATAAGAGGTAACAGGTAAGAAGAACATTTGACGTTCCTCACACTCCCCGAGAAAGGGCTGGCAGAACAGAGATCAGTCACACGGGAGCTGGCATCTAGAATGCTGAAGCTGCAACCATGTGTCCCTTCCTTTCCAATGCCAGTCAGGTACCTCTGAAATAACCCTATGCCATTTCTAGAAATGGGTCAGTAGAAAAACTTGCATAAAAAGATATAACTACATAAATGTAACAAATATAAATGGAGTGCTGCATTTGCAGCAAATACAGAATGCACCTAAATGAAGCTCCTGTGCTGAACAGTTTCTCTCCCACAGAGTAACCTCTCTCTTTCAAAAGACTAGAGAAACCCAAGACTTGGCTCAAGACTACTCAGCAAGTTTTGTTTAAAACAGCACAAAACGTCAAGGGTTGTTAACACAAGTTTACTTCTGTAATGCTAATATACAGTAAGAGATTCGTAATATTTTTTTATTTTTTGGCACTTACAGCTTAAATGCTAGAATAACATTCTTCTACATTTCAAAACTCAATGTTAAGAACACAATCAGTCAGGGGTAAATCTTTATTAAGCCAAAATAAAGCCAAATTTTGTGTCAGCTATTCCACTGAAGTGGATTGTTTGTGACTTGCAGCAACTCCTTGAATTTGTACGCATAACCTGCACTTGGTTTTCACTTGTGCCTTTTATTTATGACAAAGCAGCTGAACACAGTGATTTATTCAAAGCTTCTGAAATATGTTGAGAACACAATGTACATATTACACAGACTCTATTAAGCACCACGTATTTCAGTTCATTTCCTCATATACATGTCCAGGCTGACGCAAACAGATCAGAGTTTTGTGTAGAGAACAACAGTGCTTCACAGTACACGAAATACTGTTGTAAAATACATACATTTTTTTAAAGACCTCAGGATATATTTTTTAAAATAAATAATTTATTATATTCTTTTACTGTTTCATTCAGATTTGTCCTTTTGCTATGCCAATATATGACTAATAAGCACAACTGGGATTCAGGGACTTGTACATCAGCTTTTGACTCTTCCATTACTGACACACTACATCAAAATAATCTCACTTCTTCACATTAGCTTTCGATAACTGAAGACTTAAAGAAAAAATGCAGAGGTTCTAGAGACAATCAAAGGCTTGACTTTAGAAAGTTTCTCTAGGAAACGGTATAGAAGTCCATACAGTCCCTACTTCAAGAACCAGTTCTGCATTCTACATTGCCATTGAATAGGATGCATAAAGAACAGTAATGGGGAGAGACTGAAACTTTCAACTCCTCTCATCTAGCTAAAAAGTTTTCAGTACAATTTCTTTTCACTTTTAAATATGTTTTCTTTCACAAACAGAAAAGCAAAATTAAAAACATGTTTACCTTGTTCATCTTCATACAAGTACCAAAATCTGCTAGTTTCAAATGACCAGCTTTATCTAGCAGCATATTATCAGGCTTCACATCTCTGAAAGGAGAAAAATATATTTGTTTAAAAGTGACTAAACCAACTCATGAAAACAATAAAAGTCAACTATTTTTCAGATGCAACATTGCAAGGAAAAACACCAACATGAAAGCACCACTATTTCCTCCTTTTTCTTCTGCATTCTCCAAGTATCATGTTCAACACATAGACTGCTGAACTATAACATTTTAAAAAATTATAATGGATGTGGGAATACAGGCTTAAGTCACCAACTTTAACAAATCTGGACATCAATCTTGAATGTCGAGTTCCAAAAAAACACTCACTCCTTGAAGTACCTCTCTGCTAGGATCCAACTAAGGAGAAAAAAAAAAAAAAAAACCCAAACATCCTGGTTCTGAGTTAGCTATCTCAAACAGACTTCAAAAATGTAGCTTCTTCTTTGTACCACTTGTATTTTAAGTAAACAAACGGATGTCATTTTCAGAATTACATTTATGTGAACAAACCATTTTCTGTGGCTCAAAAGGAGTATTGCCTTATGCCCTTTTCCACAGAGTACTTCTGTTATAGACAAGAAGTCTTCATAAAGTAACTGGTAAAGTTCAGCACATTTAACGTTATTAGTATGCTGAAGCAGAATAATAGTAGGAAACAATTATTAAGAAAGCATAACATTAATTTCAGAAGAAAGTATATTTCTGGGACCTCAAAGGAAAACTCTGGCTATAACTGTGAAATAAAGTGGAAATATATCAGTAACCTGCTGGTGTCAAAAGAATCTAAATTTTCAGGAAAAAAAACAACAAACTCACTGCTGGTAACTTCCAATACCTGCTTTCCAAACTTGCAATACACACCTACAAATGGTTTGTTCAGCCACACCACTTATCCATTAGACATAGCACAGCTACATAAGCAATGATGCTCTAGGTCCTACTCAAGCAATGATTAATAGTTTGGTTTGCTTTGCTTATGCTTTTTTACAAAATCTGATGTGTTAACACTGATCTTCCAGCCAAAATAGAAATTGAGAATTTATATACTGTGTCTTCCTCAAATTCTTCCTGTGTTTTCTGTTGAAAAAAATCTATTCTTCTGCTCCTAGTTAATACAAATTAAAGCCAACAGCAGATACCAGTTCAAATATCAAACAGAAAACTTCTCAACCTATTGGAGAAGTGACTACATTTCACTTTAGAGCCAAGTCAATTAAGCCAGGTCCCTTCGCTCTGCACCTCAGTTTTCCATCTTGCACCTTACAAGAAAACATGTGGTTGGGAGATTTTCCTCACATTGCTCACAGATTCTTCTTTAATGTGTCACTGATGCCAGCTGAGGCTCCAAATGCAGAGCAGACAGTTAATAATTCCTAACAGCAGATACTACTGCTATTAAAACAGACTTTTCTCATGAAAAGAAAATAACCATTTTGAGGCAAACATGTTCATTCCAATTTAGTTCTTGTATGTCTTGGCACAGTGAAACAATGTTATTACCCTCCAAACTGAGGAACATCAGCCTGCTGAAAACCTTGACTTTGACTGTATCACCTCAGACTTGTAGTTTCTGATGATAAGATTCTTTGAAGTTGTAAGATGGAATAATTATGAAATGATAATGAAGTAACATCATAAATTCTAAGACTGCTTAAACAATTACTGAAGTCATTCTGGCAGCACCAGGAATAAAACAACGCTAGGTAATAACATTTTTTGCTTCTTCACCTGTGTATAAAACCCATTGAGTGAATTGCATCTAATGCAAGTACAACTTCAGCAGTATAAAATCTTGCCCATTTCTCCGGAACATCGTAGTTGCTCATTAAATTCACAAGGTCCCCACCAGGCATGTATTCCATCACCATGTAAAGGTAACGGTCATCTTGGAATGCGTAAAATAACTGTAAAAATAAACAAAAATCAAGTAACTGAATGTTATGGTTATCTTTGATCTTTTGCTTGTTGGAAATCAAGAATTTCTGTGCAAACTGACTTATAGAATAACAGAATTGCAACAACTACTGCAGCAACTTTGCATCACCCAGACGACCTCCTAAAAAGGAATTAATCTCTAGAGTAAATATCAGGCAGATCTTCCATTCCTTTGTATTGGAATGGAAAAAGTAGAGTCCTGGCTATAAATTAATATTAGTGAATTTGGTGCAATAAATTTTGAGATAATTTCAAAGAATGTTCATTGCCTAAGAGGACAAAATGCTTCCTTATTTACTGGGATGCTAGTTGACAAATATGTAAACAGGAAACTACTTTATTGCAAACATCTGCCCAATTCTCTTTGTATTGTAACTAGATATTTATTATTCTATTGTCAACTAATTTATTGTTTAGAAAGTGAGCCTAAATTTTAAACATTAAGTATAAACATTTGCCTTACAGTTGTCAATGCTCTGTTCAACATGAGTAGTGCACGTAGGTTTAAGTTTCCTAACTTTAACACTTCCTGAAAATCCTAAAAGTACTCCTAGACAGATAGTAATGTATTTACCTATTCAATCTAGGTAAATCTTAAATGATTTTGTTTAATTCTAAGCTAACAAAAGAACTTACAGGCTCAAAGGTAAGAATAGTTTAAATGAACAAGTTAATGTGCACACACAACGCATGATGATTACTTCAGGCATGCTCCTTACGAACTTCAAAGGCAGCAATGTCACCCCAAAAACTGTCAGAGATAACATTGAAATTAAGAAAAAATAACCACAGTGCACATAATTTGCAGTCAAATATACACAGAAATTAGAATATACAGAAGCTGTATCTCAAGCATGTCTTTCATTGAGGCTGGATGCCTCAAAGAATTACTGCAGAGAAGGCTCACCAATATATCTCAGGTAAAGTGTTTTAATAATAAACAGAATAGCTTATCTTGTAAATGTTACGACAAAATACAGTTTTGAAGCAAGTGCAATGTCTGCTATTTGTTGTGTACATTATTCCTAATTCTAATAATGTATTTCCCTAACAGACCAATACAACCAAGAAGGGGTTTTGAAAGGCTACAAATGAAAACACGTAATTGCAAGTCATGCAGTATTGTAACAGAACTATGTGATAACGATAATATTTTTAAAATAATAATATATCATTATACCTGAACAACCCAGGGACTGTTAGCAAAAGCCATAATATCCCTTTCTTCCCAGAAGAATGCAGAATCCGATCTTTTTATCATCTCAAATTTACTCAGAAGCTTCATAGCATACACTCTCCTTGAGGATTTATGCCTTACCTATGAAGACAAATGTGACATACAGAACATATTAGTTCACCATACTAACATATGAAGAAGACCACTGAATATACTACTTTCCCTGCTTCACCATTTAACAAGTTTTATAAAACCCTTCACATTTTTATAAAGAATTATATATTGTAGGTCTACAGAATAATTACCTTCTGTTATCTGACAAAATATGTATTGCTCTTAAAATATTTGCTAGAACTATTCAACATAGAAGTGCATAGGTGTAACAGTCACTTTGCAATTTGTAGGTATGTGTTTTTAAAAGGGCAAATATTGGCACCTGTTAAAACTACGAGCATTTTCCAGAGTTCATTAGCAGACATGTATACTTGCTGCCGTATTTCCAGTTTCTCCCACCAGTTCTCAAATCAATAAAGCAGAATGAACAAGCCTGGTTGCTAGTTTTTTACAAACACCACACATCTTCCATCTGTGAGAACTACGTCCACAAAAATCTGGTGTAATCCCTGAACTGGTAGAAATTCTTCTAGTCCTGAAGATTTGTTCAAGTGTCCATGTACACAGTGGCAAAGGCTCATTTTCTTGATTATGAGGAATACACATTCCGTTTTATTTTCATAGAGAAGCACAACTATAATGCAAACCAAGTACTTGTATGCTCTGAGAGTACTGAAACATGAGATCCTCAAAAACATTTCCATGGGATAAAAAGAAATAAAATTCCACTGAGTTAAAGGCTATAATATTACAAAACTACATCTTCTGAGCACTGTATTCAGAAACAGACACATGAGCAAATGCTACAGAATACATTCAAATGTACAAACAGAAACACAACTTACCAACTGAACCTCCCCAAATGCCCCTCTACCGATCACCTTCACCACTTCATAATCTTCAGCTTTCATGCGCAGATCCCTCATTTTATTTACCGTGTCTTTATCTACATAAAAGAAAATTCACATTTCATATGTAATCAATTTAACTAAACCCATTCATCTCATTTCAATTTTTCATAGTTACTAGAAGATGTACTGCTTAAAGAGAGGACTTCCTTGTGTACCCACCTTCCTACTGGAGGCCTCTCTGCAGAATGGATGACCTTATTCTCATTACCATGGCAACCAAAACCTGACATAAACATAATGCAATGACTCTACTGTACAATCAAATCCCAGATTTAATTTGGGAATTTCTTTTAAAATAATTACCTGCAAAAAAAAGCTATGCAAAAATTTCATATCCAGTATGATGTTGTTCATAAGCTGGTCAGTATAAAAAAAAAGATTATTTCTGGATAAATACGCAACACATCTGAGAAAATATCATGAAGTGCAAATACAAGACACTTAAAGAAACTATTTTAAAAAAACCTTTCACTTTTCTGCACTTTTATTACTCCTAATACTCAAAAAAGTAGATTTTAATTTAAAACATGCAGTGGGAATCATTGCAATTGTTTATATAAACCTGTCATTCTATAAACTACAATAATTTACAAACTCCCAGTGGGCAGATATTCTAATTCCAAATTTGGTCAAAGATTAAAACAGTCTATTTTAATCCTTGTGGGTCAACACTGGCATGAGATTACATGGAAAAGCTTCATGCTTCAGTATTTCTAAAAGCAGGGAACATCTACTAAAACAGATATGCTTCTAATAAAACAAATTACGCAACGAGATTTTCTTTTCAAAAATAATATTCTAGGCCTAAAAGCCAAGTTTAGGAAAAAGTAAGGACAGGAGAAGAGAAAACAGGAGAAATGTCATCTTTTTAAGTTCATATTTTTAAAAAATTATTAGGCAGACAACAGAAAATTGCCATTAGCTTTCTATGTACACTGGCTGTTATCTAAAACAAAAGCAACATATGTACACTCAAAATTCAGTAAGATTTTATTACTGCAACAGGAACAAACATAGCTTTGTTTGAATACAGTCTGTGGCATTCCTGTCTAATATAAAGCCATCGCTTTACAATGCAGCTTACCACTAGCTGATTTCAATAAATTATATTCAACTTGCAAATTCTGAACAAACTATTTCACACAAGAATCAAAATATTCAGTAATTTTTAAAAAATAATGTATGGCCTTATTTGCCCTGGTGAAAACTGACCTATAGTGGACAATGAGTAAGTCTGCATGGAACTAAAATACAGCAATTCTCATGACAACAACTTTCTAGTTATTGTTAACTTACTGCCTAGTAATCTCACAACAGGACGTCCACCACTTCTGAATGAAAAATCTTGATGTTGGTGTAAAAGCAAGCTAGGCACAATATGAAAGCTTTAAACAGTTTTCAATTACAAGCCTCGCCTACAGCCAAAACAGAATTATGGAAAATACATCTGTAGAGCAATCTAAGCTAAAGATTTTTAAATAATGTAAATAGGGCTTGTGAGCAGTTGCAAATTGCAATTTACTGCTTGAGAGACATGCCAACACTGCATTATCTGCAGACAATATGTTACAGTAACAACAGTGTTGGAAATTTGACCTCTGTATGCTAAGATCTGTTTAACAAGGTTTATCAGGCTGCAGCATATTTAAATAGGCAGTTCCTCACCTCCCACTTACAGCTTACTCTGTATGAGCAGCTGGGGTAGCTCCCATGGCAAAAGATCACATTCTCCAACTTACCCTCAAGTTTGATTATAAGCTTAGATACTGTCTTGAAATAAACTGAGTCCCTGCTGCAAAGTACGGCTCTCAAACACTCTGAATATTGATTTATTCTTTTCATTCTATAGGATAGAAAATGAATAGGGTTCTAAATTTGCAAAAATAAACCTCACAACCTTAGGCGGTCGAAGCAGATTCTGGAGGCTGCGCAAATGTGCAGTGTAAACAACAAGAAAAGACAGGGGGGATAAGGACTGTCTCATAGGGCAATCAGTCTACAACATAAAAGAAGCAAATTCCCATTTTATTTGCAATCTAGAAATCCATTTCAAAGTTTGATAATAATGGTGCAAACTGTTTGGATCATTAATACTATAAAATGATATTTTAAACAGTTTTCTATTAGAAGTAAAATAAATATGAAAATGTTCCTACAGGTCTACATTTTTTAATCAGAAATTCATCACAAACTAGACTTCACAGTTCCCTCTAAGGGCACTACTCACACATCTGCAGCTTGCTTTCATATTTCAGCAAACACAGCAAGATTTGTGTTCTGAAGGCTGTATGAAGTGAAATAATATGGTCTGTTCTACACCTTCCTATTACTTCAGGTCACATCTTACACAGTATATAATTTATACCTAAAAGATATTCATTATCAGCCTGTAAACATAAGTTTTCTTTTCGTCCACTCACAGACCCAAATGCAAAAGCGAAGCTCTCTGAGACTCACTAATGATTCACTGTTCATAAAAATTACATTCAAATTGTCTGTTGCAATGAGTATTTCCTTTGCCTAATCTAGCTTCTCTTTTCTCTAAGAGTTTCACCACACCTTCTCTGTAAATAACTGAACATACAAAGTAAGCATGTAACACTGTGTACAGTATCAAATATAGTTTGAACTGTGAAAAGTTAAACAGAACATTTGAACTTAGGCCTTTCAGCAACCAGTTTACGTGCAAGGGAGCCATCAACTAGATCTAGTGGGCTCATGTATTCCCAGAAATGGGGAATAACATAAAGTAAACCCCAGAAAATCACTATCATTGCTTACAGTTGCACCAAGTAAACTATTTGAAAACACCTTGGAAACAGAAATAAAAACATAAATTTCAATGAAGCCAAGATAAAAATTACTTTACTCAAATTACTTTATCTTTCCTACAAAAGCCATTTATTACAACATTTAATTGAGATGCTTGAGCCTGTAAAAATCTAGTAACGTGAGTTTAATTTCAAGGCTTGCCCTTTCAGTCCACAGGCAGAAACAAGTCTCAAATCAGCAAACATCTCTGCTATGATTTCCAGAATTTTTCAGTTCAGCAGCCTGTAGAAAAGACTTAACTCTTAAATGTCTTTTTGGTTTTGCAGGTTTTTTTTTTAATTATTAAAATTATGGAACTATGACCCCTATCAAAAATAAATCAGCTTTATTAATTTAAAACGTTATGACAAAGTAGAACGTGCAGGAAATCTGATAATGGAAAAATACAAAGTAGAGAGGAATTCTGCACACACATCAGCTGCATGCACAAGTAAATACAGCAGCTATGCAGTACAAGAACTTCATGAGATGCAAAGAGACCTTTTATACTAAAAAAAGAAGTCTATACAACACATGCTCTAGTCTGTCAGTGAACAAATTTTTAATATGATTTCTTGACACTGTATCCATGTTATGTCATTTTACCATTAATTGCTTATGATATATAAGTACATGAAATCACAAATCAAGTTACGGGAATCCAAAGGGTTGCCAAGGACAAAGATAACAGGTCTTTTAAAAGGCTTTGTGCCACTGAAAACAATGCCATTTACAGAGGCAACAAACTTGGAGGTTCAATTGCTGGGGGTTAGATTTGCACAAGTAGCTGTCAGTTCTCACTGGAAAATAAATAAATTATCAGACTCTTAAAACAACTTGCACCCAAAAACTAAATGTACCCCAAATCCTTAGTTGCCTTTCAAATAGCTAGAACTGCTTTTATTTTTTATTTTTTTGCTGGCATTTATAGTCTTTTGTTATTTAGTAACTGAAACATTAAATACTTACACCTGTTTAAGAAGTTATCAATGTTTTTGTTTTTTCTTAAGGCAGGAAAATCCAAGTCATATACCAAAGCATCTAATCCATCCTGTGAAAGAAAAAAAAAAAAGGCAAAATTAAGTGTTTGGAAAAATAATTACACATGATGCTAATTAAAGGGGCAAGATAAAAACAGTTACCCTATATATTTTCCATACAAACAAAATAATTCCCATCTACTTAATGATTCAACTACCAGTTAAATGAAACAGCTGTTACTACTCCACTTCCATTGAACTCTTCAAAACCTAATTTCTGTCCATCTCCAAACAAATATTCTTCTATGAATTATTAATTACCTTAATTAGCTGCACATTTACGTGATTTTTTTTTTTTTCCAAAACAACAAACAGAAATTCTAATGAAGCTCATCAATGTTAAAAAGTCACAAAATCTCACACAATAGGTACCTGAACATTATGTGGCAACTTGCAAACAGAACATTGATCGTAATTTAATTTCAACAGCAGTCAACACCCACTTTCTACTCATTGCATTCAAAGGGAATTTTCATGAACAATATATTGGCTTTATGCCTTCTAACTTAAATCTAGAAACGAACAGCCACAAGCCCATCTGGTATTACTACAAGGGAATACACTTCTACAAACAAAACCAAACCAAACCACACACAAAAAAAAAACAACAAACAAACAAACAAACAAAACCAGAAAAAATAAAACAATAACTAAGAAGATACTAGTTTTAAAGTTTTGTTAGGTGCCATAAACGTCCTGGCTTAAAGTTTGTCTAAATTTGACAACAGGTATACATGATCCTTCAACGGATTGCATCTTCTCAAAGAAAAACTAAGTAAGATATTTTGGTTGAAAACCAGAGACATGGTATCTAATGAAAAACAACCAAGTATTCTAGGGAATTACTTCAAGAAGACTCAAACAGTGTTAGCTGGTCTTCTCAACTAGGTAATGTTTAAGCGGCAACTGCATAGAGAGGAAGGTCATAAAACAGAAATGGATGGATGTTAACAAAGCATGCTAGGGAAATACTGCTATTTACTTGTCCAGTTCCTACCTGCATGTCTATGCCATCTGTGATTGGCAGAGAGATATTAGACTACACATATCTTTGATCTGATCAGTTCAGACCTAATTACACTGTTTTCAGCTTTTATAAAATTATGCAATACAGGATTGAAACCTGATCCATCAAGTGTGTGACTGCTACACCCATTGAGTAACTATGCCCGAACAAAAGCTAGAGTATAAGTTTTTTGAAAGCTTATTTTTCAGGAATATGTATTAGAGAACACACTTGATCTAGACTAAAAAATTAGACTTTGATCCCTCACTTCGAATTCAAACCTATTTTTCCCCTCACTCTAGAGGAGATTTTAAGGTACTAAAAAAACCAAATGCTATCAAAATCAGAATTATTTATATGCTTGTAGTCCTCACTTTTGAAACGTGTGAGATAGAAATTATTTACTTCAGATATAACGAGAATAAGCAGTAGAATCATGTTAGAATTTGAAAACAGACGTAAAGAAATAAAACTACAAGGATTATGAGAATTACTTTAAAGGCTGGATAATAATACATTCATTAATTTCATAAAAACATTCCTGTTGGAAGTTACCTCTCCATGCAGTGGCTTAGTTTGAACTAAGAAATGTTACAAAGAAAATTATAAGAATCAAGAAAAACATCATAATATTTTCACCGTACTTTAAATAAAAGTCAGGTTTTGCATCTTGAACGCATTAAAGGGTCATCTTTTTTGACTTACATTGATGAGGAAAAAGGAAAGCAAATGGCAATGAAAAAGCATTTAATGGTCAGTAAGATAAGTAAGAGAGCAAGAGGCCAACAACAACTTGGACTTGAGACAGATGTAGAAATAAAACTATGCAGGGTAAGTGCAACTTAGCAAGAAATACTCTGTAACCTAGCAGAAGACATCTTTACCAAAGATACATAGTAAATATCCAGGAAATCCACTAAAAAATTTCAGTTATTCAGTAAATTAAACAGAGAAAGCATGGTAACTGCTTGTATAGCAGTACAAAGTACACTGGTAGCTCTATGCATCAAGCCCCATGCCATGAGAAGCAGGAGGGAAAGAATATCTACAAGGCCGCTAGGTCACATCCAGAGATTGTCAAAAGCAGATGAGTGATGGTGATGAATTGCCAAAGTTTGGGGTCCTCTCTGCCCATAAACCTTCAAAACTTTTCCACACATCAAGCAGGAGCATAACAAAATTCCCGAAATCCTAGTTTGCTCTGGGCCAGTACAGTCACCTGCTTCATTTCACGGTTTCAAAAGTCTCTCTTCAGTCTCTCTCTTTAGAGGAGGGGAGATTTTAAACACTGAATACAACAACATTGGACAAATGGAAATTTATTTTTTTTTTTTAACATCAATATATAAGCCTACACAGAAAAAAGTACAGAAAGTGTCACGGTTTCATTGGTTTGTCAGGTATGCTGGGTATTTTGGTGTATTTCTTTTTAAAAGCTCTAAAATAAAGATGAAAAATGGTCCGCTTTTCACAGGCAAAAGCGTATTTCAATACTATTTAATTCAGAATTCATCATGAAAACACTGCCTTTCAGATTTTCGATACGGACTCTTTCAAGGAAAACACTTTAAAAAAACTTTGAAATACAGATTCAAGCTACTAACGAGGCATTCAATTCAAATTACACTTCAAAATCATGCAAACAACATCGAAGGAAGCTGCATGCCAAGAGTTACTTATTTAAAAGGCTCTTCAAAAATCAGCTCCCCTTTGCTATAGTATCCAGAGAAGAAACTATTCTGGTTCAATACTTCCATTTTAAAAAAGGTAGGGATAGGGCAGTGCCCCTATAATAATTAAGAAAATTGTAAACCCCTAACTCTCAAAATAATGAATTTCTTCAACTGAATTTATGCTTCTTGAGGGGAAAACAAACAAACAAACAAACAAACACCAAAACATCACATTATTTTACACCAAAACATCACATTATTTTAATGGTGGATTGCAAATACAAGGCTAAGCTTAAGGTAATTTTAGAGAATTGTGAAAAATTGAAGTAAAATATTTAGAATGCCTAGTGTATAACGTAAAACGTGGAACAGACTTTTATTTCACTCACATTAGCTAAATCAGAAGAACTTGTGAATGCTACAAGCTGTCCCAATACAAAGGGAAACACAGAACCATGGCTATTTTAAGCGGTATCACTGGTGAACAAATGGGGGAGGAGCACACAAGCTCAACAGTGGGGATGCAATGCCAGCTGAAAATGGTGCAGGTCAGAGATGGGAATATACTATAGAGTTTTAGGAATAATGGTTAAAAGGGTAAAGGCCAAATGAAAGGAGACATTGCTGATGGTTGCAGAGATAACTCATCTGTCAGTTTTCTTGTTTCAGTCTTAGTCTATCAATATGCCATCTGACATTTTTCAGAAAGGAAGGAACATCCTTACTTCAAGATGTATAATAGCCATAATGTCCTCCTCTTAAAGAAAAAGGATACTAAGATGTCATTATAATAGGTAACCATACATCCAACAGTTTCATAATGCTTTATTAAAATAAGAAGGTCTCATTTTTATGATGGATTTTTCCCCACTTGGATGGGTTCGATATATTTTTAGCATGTATCTTCTTTAAATACAGCACATCCTCTATTTCTCAGAAATACACATTGTGTAGCTTAGAGGTATTTTTAGCTAATGCAAAGTTCTACCTTATTCTGTCATTGCAGAGCAATTATCCAGTTTAGCTTTGAGGTCTACACAGACATTTTCCTTTTATGTTAATAGTTAAATTAGATTACTAAAATAAATCGGTTTGTAAAAGCAAACATATGACTTGCACTTACATCTAACACAGTAACAGTATTTCAGAGGTGATTAAAAAAGAACAGGAGAAAAATCCTCCTTTCTAATGTCCGTGACTAAAACAGTTTTATGGCCTGATACAGTCTTTTCTATATCACATTTGTTTAGTGAAACTCAAGAGTTTCATAATCTATTTAAAATACTTCATTTTATTCTTAAATTAAACTGAGGCATACTAGTGAGCCATTACAATGTGCAGAGAGTTATTCCATACAAAATCAACATTTCCACATATTCTGTTGGTTTTGTTTTGTTCATTACTATGCCACACTGAGAAGTTTCAAAAGGATGGACATATGGAGTGACACCAAAGGTCAGCCTGGAGTCATATACTGCCTCTGGAGACTATGATAAGGTGTCTAGAAAAGAGGATAAGAACAAACCCAGCATATGGTAGCACTTCTCTGGTGTAATTGTGCGCCAGAAATGGCACTGACATACTTAACTGCTCTAGCCAGAATTTTCTTCAGTGATTCTGTCTAAACACTTTCAGAACCTGTTTTAATCTCTTGCATTTACAGCATCATATAGATATGAATTCCACTGCCTACAGGCCATGTTGAAGTGTACCTCATGTTGAGCTTGCCATTCTTCAAAGCAACGACTCTTTACCCACCTGCCCCAATACACAGCTTTACACACTTCTATCATTTCTCCCTTGGTCACCTCTCTTTCAATTATCCTTGTACGAAAGCTATTGCAGTTCCCATCACCACCATCCCCCACTGCTTTTTTATTTCTACAACATAGTTTTTGAATCGAGGTGAAAACTGCGTGTAGTATTTAAGATGTGAGTGCACCGTAAGTACACAATGCAATACAATGTTTCCTGTTCTGTTCTTCATTAAATTTTGAGTTATTGACTGAAATATCTGCTTAAATTTTGTGGTCACTGTGTACAAAATTGATTATTTCACAAAACCAGGTACTATAAATCAAAGCTAGTTCAAAATTCAACAACAGAAGTACATAAGGATGAGAGGTTTTTCTCCCATGCACTCACTCAACATTAATCAATGCTGAATTTCACCTACCACTTTTAATCACCCAGGCATCACTGAATATTAATGTCTTCTGTGATTTGCTATAGCTTTCATTTTTACTACTCCATCATAATTAATTGTTATTCACCATTTTTAGATCACTTATGACTGTGAAATAGCACAGATCACTTAGATTCTATACTGCTCTCTCTGTTTTGAATAAACTGATCACTAGCTCTCCATTCATTCATCCATGCATCCACAAAACAAGCCTAGTCCAAAGAAGCTTAGTTCTGATAAAAAGCTTAAATAGGAGCCTCATCAAAAACTTTTTGTTATCGTCATACTCAGAAATTACTTGAAGGAATTCCACTAGGTTTGCAAAGCATGACTTTCCTCCAAAATACATAAGTTAGCCCTTCCCCATCGTAACACCTACAGGATCAATTGTTCTGCCACTGGGGCGGGGGCTCATGCATTATCCACAAGATTATTTTTTTTCCAATATCCATCGATATCGATATCAATATCGATAAAATAATACAAAAAGCTGTATGTTTACCAACTTCCTTACTACTATTGTCAAAACAGTTTTAATCAGTGATGAAGACAAACACTAAGGTTATACATAAACTTACATGCCTTAATGAAACACAAACAGGCACAAAAAAAGATCAATAAATATATCAAGCAGTCTCAGCATTTCAGCAATCTTACTGCTTGTGGCATTTTGTCCAAAAAAACTTTTCTAGTACCACTTTAGCTTGAGAGAAAACCTCCAGCATGAACACTGTAAAGACAGATTCCAGTATGGAAACTCCTCTAAGCTTCTTCATGAAGAAATATGCAGAAAGATTTCTCCAACAGCCTTTTCCTTTACTTTCTCTTCAGTTTTTCTAAAAATGTAGAATGCAATAACATAAAAAGTTATCACTGTGGGTGTCAAGAGGTTGGGAACCGCCTCTTTTCAGTGGTACCCAGCAATAGGATGGGGGGCAATGGGCACAGACTGAAACACAAGAAGTTTCATCAGAATATGAAGAGAAACTTCTTTACTTTGAGGGTGCCAGAGCACTGGAACAGGCTGCCCAGAGAGGCTGTGGAGTCTCCTTCTCTGGAGACATTCAAAACCCGCCTGGACACATTCCTGTGTGATCTGGTCTAGGTGAACCTGCTTTAGCAGGTGGGTTGGAATAGATGATCCAGAGGTCCCTTCCAATCCCAAACATTCTGTGATTCTGTGATTAACATACATACTAAACACAGAGTCTATTAGCATTTCTTAGGCTGTTATGCTATTTTTTCATTAGATTCCTCTAAAATGTATTGGTTTTCTTCTGTGTGACTTACGTAGCTTCATATTAACTGGGTTTTTCCCCACATTTTGGTCTAAAAGCTATTTCCATAATTTTACTAACCAAACTGGACTGCCTTACTCTATAACTACATTCTTTATTCTCAAAACTCACTACAGTTATGTTATGCTGGTTTTATTCAGATGTATGATTTAATATTAATGCAACTTTATAGCAAAATTTACTGTTGGGACATTTCAAAATATACCGCATTAAGTACTTCAATTCAGAAGAACATACCTCAGGATCCACAAGTGGTATAAAGTCAAAAAAACAGTATATGATCTACATTATTATGGTACAGTTATAGCATCTTTGTATTTCGAATTTTTACTTCATATGCATTTGATTATGACACAACAAGATGCTGAAGAGAAGCTCTGCAGAGAGGAATCTTGGGGTTCTGGTCAATGACAAGTTGAACATGAGCCAACAGTGTGCTCTGGCAGTCAAGAGGGCAACGGTATCCTGGGGTGCATCAAGCACAGCATTGCCAGCTGGGTGAGAGAGGGCACTGTCCTGCTCTGCTCTGCACTGGTGCGGCCTCACCTGGAGCACTGTGTGCAGTGCTGGGCAACACAGGATAAAAAGGATATTAAGCTACTAGAGAGTGTCCAGAAGAGGGCTACAAAGTTGGTGAAAGGTTTGGAGGTGAAGCCGTATGAGGAGCGGCTAAAGTCACTTGGTTTGTTCAGCTTGGAGGAGACTGAGAGGAGACTTCATCGTGGTCTACAGCTTCCTCACAAGGGGAAGAGAAGGGGCAGGTGCTGATCTCTCTGATGACCAACAACAGAACCCGAGGGAATGGCAGGGAGATGTGCTAGGGGAGGTTCAGGTTGGACATTAGGAAAAGGTTCTTCCCCCAGAGGGTGGTGAAGCACTGGACCAGACTCCCCAGGGAGGTGTCACAGCACCAAGCCTGACAGTGTTCAAGAAGAGACTGGACAAGGCCCTCAGACACATGGTGTGAACTGTGGGGTTGTCATACACAGGGACAGGAGTCGGACTCAATGATCCTGTGGGTCCCTTCCAACTCAGGACATTCTATGATTCTATGATAATATAATCTACTGGAAGCACATGATAAAGAAAAACGTATTAGTACATGCTGGTTGTGGCTGACCAGCTGGAAAACAGCTCTACCAGGACCCAAGGTCCTTCCTGGCAGACAACAAAGTGACCATAAGCCAAAAATGTGCCTTCATACCAAAGGCAGCCAACAGCATCTTGGGCTGCATTAGGCAGAGTGTTGCCAGCAGGTCAAGGGGGGTGATCCTCACCCTCCACTCAGCACTGGTGAGGCCACACCTGGAGTGCTGGGTCCAGCTCTGGGCTCCCTAGTACAAAAGAGACATGAGTCCCACAAAGGGCCATAAAGATGATGAAAGGACTAGAACATCTCTCATACTACGAGGCTAAGGGAGCTTGGACTGTTCAACCCAAGGAAAAGAATGCTCAAAGGGAGAATATCTTACCCACATGTATAAAACGTGAGGGAATTAAAAAGATGGAGCCAAACTCTTCTCGGTCATGTCTACTGACAAGACAAGAGGCAATGGACACAAATTAGAAAACAGGAGATTGCATCTGAATACAAGAAAACTCTTCTTTGACTGTGAAGGTGGTGAAATACAGGTTGCCCAGAGAGGCTGCAGAGACTCCATCTGTGGAGATATTCAACACCAGACTTGACGCAGTCATGGGCAACCTGCTCTAGCTGACCTCACTTACGCAAAGGTGTTGGACTAGGTGATCCTAAGAGGTCCCTTCCAATCTCAACAGTTCCATTTTATCTACAAAGCCAAGCTGTGCTTTTGGTTTGCATAAAGGTAGTTCCCACAAAGAATTAGTCTATCAAAAATATCCTTTAATTCCCTACCAGTGTGGCAAGTGATGAACAAGAAAGCTTCATGACAAGGTTTAGCTTTGCGTGAGTCACATTTTTCAGCCCTCCAAGTCAGCCCAGAGCAGCCATTACTCCTTTGTGACAAGGACAGACTTTTTCTGATGCTACTAACTGAATCAAGAGAAAACCTTGGACCTCTCTTTGATACTTAACTCTTTTAGGGAATACTGTACTGCAACTTCAATGGTAAGGAAAAACACACACACACAGGAATTTCGTCTAGTGCGCAACATTAATACTTTTGTGGGTTTTGGTTTTTTTAATTAAATGAGCAACTGTAAGTTTACCTGAGAAAAAAGTACTGAATAGGTCTGTACAACCCGTTTCAGGCAAGAGCACAGCTTCAAAGCCAACTTCCAGGCCAATGCCAATAGTGCTACATTTATCTATCTCTAACCAAGTACACAAAAGATCCCTCTATTTAGTTTTAAGTTATTCACATTCATTTATCTTGCTGTCCAGAGAACAGAAAACTGCAATTTCATACTTCATCTTAAAGCATACAAGTCAATGTAGACAGAGTTAAGGCACTTCACTTAAGAATTTTCATTACATTGTTAGACTAGGCAAAGTATACAAACTGACACATAAGCCTGAGTACAAGGCACTTGATTCATCACCCATTCTTGTTGCCAGCATGATACAATTCTACAGAGCTCGTTACTTCTTAATAACTTGCAATACTCATAAAGAGCTTTTGCAAATTTAGGTTAAATACATAGCCTTTCACACAGATGTTTTTTGAACTCCATAAAGAGCTAAGAGTTTGACTTAGTAAAGATTTAAAATCTCAATAAGGAGATCTTGAAACCTCAAGGCAGGATTATTGAAAGGAGTATGGATTATTTATTTCATTTCAGCCTCTTCAAGGAGTGATTCCATGTAAAGTTGCAAACTTCACCCATATCACATTCTGTGCAGTTACATATATAAGTACAAGTACTTGCATACTGTTCAAACATCAACTGTTCAACATTTTTACTGACAGATTCCTAGAGGATGCACTTACGACATGACTCAGTAAATCACAAATTAATATAGGTATCTCAATATATATTGACACACACACACATATATATATATCAAAATACACACTGTCACTAACACCAGGGCCCACAGACTCTCAGTATTGTTAACATCCATATTAGCATGGAAGGCAGCCTCAGGTGCAAGTCTATGGACAGGTATACAGACAAGTACTAGTGCTCTTTCACAGGCATGTAGTTTTTCCAAGTGTTGCTGTTTTTTCCAATGCAGCAATGATTCTTACCACCTGAAACTTCTCCTAAAATAAAATAAAACGCAGTGCAAACCTGTGAAACTAACTCATATACAGTAAGCATGCAAGAGTACTGTCAGTAACCAGTACACACATAATTCAGAGAACCCACAAGCCTCAGGCTTCTGCTAAAACTGAAGGCAAGTCATAGCTTCTTCACACCAGAGCCCACTGACTAGATGAAGGAACCCTGAATCCGTAGACCTGTTCTGAATGACACCTATTCAAGGTACTATTTTATGCCTAAAATTATGAAAAGCTCACATTGTCCGAAGATGCATTCCAGACAATGTATTTCAGTGGGGTTTTTCCTCCCCTCCAAACTCAAACTTCTAACGCTACATTACAACACTAATTTCACTACACTAGGATATTTTATTGTGGTTAATATATCCAAGCTTCAATTTATTACATTAGTGGTTTATTATTTCAATTTAGCATCAGAATTAATTCCATTTAATATTACGTCTTTAAGAACAACTATTAGATGAGAGAGCAGTATCTTCAAGGAAGATGAAGAATATAGAGCAAAATATCACCAGCAATATATTTCAGTAAAATTAATGCTGAAACAGACATAACAGATATTGTTTGAAAATAGTTCAGGGAGATGTGTAATAGCAGCAAAAACTGATTGCTACTAAGTCAAATTGTACTATTTCGTTTCACAGCAAGTGAGATCTCTGGATATTTGCAACTTTTTTTCCTTAAAAAAAGATTCACCTGCCTGGGTTGATTTGCTCTGTGTTTTATGAAGTACAAAACTTCTATATCAAATGTGGCATATTAGGCCATCAATATAATACCTTACATAAAAAGACTAAAAGAGTTGTATAACTATCTGGAGGGCTACATAGATTCTTGGTATTCGAATATGTAAAAAAATAAGAAAGACTGCGTACTCTAGGTTTAAATGATTTATCAAGTCATAATTGCCTCACTCTAGGATTAAATAAAGCATAAGTACAGCTTCTTAAAACCGCCCTTTTCAATAAAACTGTATTAAATGTGCATATAAAGCACATATATTTAAATAGTATTAAAAGAACAGGGAGCGCTGGTAGTCGAAGAACTGACTGATGTTTATCACCATGAAAGCATCATTTCACAGTGACTTCAGCACTTGGCCTTAGGAAGTGCCTCATACGTCTAGAGTTCCCAGCTACTCTAACAACTGCAACTGGAGATGAGCAGCCAGCCTGACATACAGCAGAGTAACACTACCCACAGAAATACCTCGTGGGAGGAAAAAGTGACCTCACATCCTCTCAAGTTCTCAAAGTCAGCACATTCACCAAAATTATAAGGCAAGCCCTGCTCCCTCACCTAAAATGTAAAGTAATTACTTAAGAAAATTAAAAGAAGAGAAGGGGAAAAAAAAAAGCCAAATCTCACTATCTCACTTGTAAATTACATAAGCAAAAGTCCTTTGAGGTCCCCACAGCTTTCTTGGTTATCCTGGAAGGACAGATTCTTATAGATCTACCACTTCTGGTGTAGAAGTCTTAATGTTTTCATTTAAAACACACTTAAAACTACCAATTTAGACCAATGGGAGTCAACACTTTAAGGAACACTCACTAGAAAGGAAAAGATATATAACAATTATGGATGCAAATACTTGTATCTAACTTCCCTTCAATAAACGGTATAGAAGACAGACAGATCAGAGATATGAAAGAATAAAAAACTGTTCCAGTTCAAAAGCCTTAGGCTTCTTCCGGCAGCAGCCTGCAAGGAGTCAGGTGAAGACTTCAATGAAAGGAAAGCAACTGCACAACTCCATTAAGAAATAGTATTGTTTTAGCAAAGGAAAAAGAATGCCCTCCTCATCTGTTGCCTGGGAAATTGCTGTCTGCCTCTCAAGATTTTTTACAGGCAGGTATCTATGAAGCCAGACTTCAGGAAGTAAGCTTTAGTCAGTTGGACAAGATGGGAATTAGCAAGATACTAACATGTTCTTAAGAAGAAACATAACACATTATTGCAAACACCACAAATAAGTGCATTAGCCTTTGTAAAGGCTGTTTAATATGCAAAGCAACTTTAGACCTCTTAGCTTAACACATTATGGTAAAAGTAAATTCTCCCATCAATAGCTTAAATTGCTGCCACTAGCTGCCTCACTTATACCTTTGAAAAATGTTATCTCTGCTATAAAAAAAAATACACACACACACAACATTAGCAGCAAAGTTTGCAATATAAGAAGTCAGTGAAGAAGGTAACTAGTTCTCCTATAAAGCAACAATACCTCATCAGCTATATAATGATACCTGTTGTCACCTGACCTGGATTATGTTTGCTGCAAACAAAACTGTGTGTTAACTATAGATATAAACAATAAACTTCTTCAATTAAAGGTGAACAGTCATGACAGAAGTTCAGAAATGAAGGTTATGAAAGAATTATACTAAAAATACTTCATAGAAATGGAAATAGTAATTTGTAAAGCTATATGCTTTGCTTTAGTGTCACATACAACCCCGTCTGAAAAAATTTAAAAAAAAAGAAGTTGAGCACAGCTCTAGCAGAGAATCAACTCTGAGAAGCTTCTCTGTGCAATCCCCTCTCGGAGCTCTAGCTACGTTTCCGCAATAAACATTCCATCACAAGCAATCACATGTCAAACAGATATTTGAAATATGCAACTAAACAAGAAACTAACACTACTTAAAAATTTGTGCATAATTATGCAGTTTCATAATACAAACCCTACCAAAGTCCACGGACGTCTTTTTCATGTATTGATTAAAAGAAAAACTTCACTTCCCATAAAACAAAGGAATTATGTATACATAAAGCCAATGTTTTTCTATGTTTATTTTTTTTTCCATTATGAATATAGCCATAAGAATGATTTCAAAGTAGTGGGGTTTTTTTAAAGTAATAAAAATTTCATAAGGATTACTTTAGATATAGACAAGTTACTTCTACCACCAAGTACTAAGATTCTTCACAATTGACTGGATTTTGTCACTAAAAAGAATAAAACACCAAGTTTTCCACATTTTTCAAGGATTTTCACTGCTAATACAGTACAAAGCCCTTTTGCTAACAATTTTTTTCCAGATTCCAGAATCCAATGCATTAAATTTATAAACTCATCTACAACAAACTTCTACCCACTACCCTTTAAGCAACCAAAAAAAAAGTGTCATAAATAGACACTCTTTTTCAAAATCCAGCTGAAAAGAAAATAACACGTACAGGCAATGCCAGTAGTAACACAACTTTTAACTAATATTGGACGTTTAAGTGTATTTTTAAGCCACCAATAGTGACTACTTTCAGGTCAATAAATACTTCAACAGTATTTAAAACTAATCTCTTCTAAGGAGTCTTTTTACCCTTTCTGACACCATAGTATAGTTGTGAGTAAAATCTTGAATGCTTTGGACTGCATGTAAAAAAGAGAGGTGTAACTACAAAATCAAAAACCTACATGAAAACATGCTTCCATATTCAAGTACTGAAATGCCAGAGCAGAAACAAAGCTGTCCATGGAAACTTAGGGTGGCTTTTTCCAGCTGCAAGTTTCTTACATGATCATCAGTAAGGATTTTATCATATGTAACACTGAAAGAATACAGGTCAGTTTACCAGTGATTTTCAAGTACCGTATTCCAAGACTAGAGGAAGAGAGGAACTATTATAAATTAATCAGTAGGATTTAACACTTAATTTCAAAAGGGCCCAGAGATTACATGATTTATCAGGTTTGCAAGTTCATTTAGGGACACGCAAAGAAGTTTTTCTATATTCCTTTCAAGCCTTGCCACTCAAGCTTGAGGAAAACTAAAGCCACTGACTTCATATACCAATAAAGTATGTCCCAGCATTTCCAATACAGCTGCTCAAGCATGAAACACAGTTCTAATATAGTTGCTCAAGTTTGAGACATAAACAGCAAAACTTCATAAAACAGTGGTATTCAACTTTTAGAACACTGGATATTTTCACTAAGCTTATATACTGCTATTATAGGGATGAAAAATGCTAAAATTCTAAGAAATAGCTGAAAACCAACTCTTCCACTAAGTTTTCCAGCTTCATTGATATGAACGAGTAAGTCAGCTCTTCCCTAATACTATTCTCCCAACATTCTACTTCAGAACTTGGGAAAAACACACCCCCTCCCAAAGAGGAAGCAGCAGATTGATATATGGCCTCCAAAGGCATGATTTTCTTTTAGATTTAGAAGAAGGGAGAAAACAGATCTTAGCCCAAGAGGAAAGAGAGCCAGGGCTGTCTGGACCATTGCCACTACCATGGAATCTTGTCAAAGTCTCTCCTGCCTGTCCTTACAAGGGAGCAAGGCTGAGTTCAGGCTGATTAACTTAATCTCTACAGGAGATGAGGGTAAGCAATGTTTTTGTCACACCATAAAAGTCTGCCATGAAACAAATCAGAGCACACTAACATCACATTTTCTGTTCTTCCATCCCACAGACTATTTTGAGTAGCTGTCACTTTGTTTCTCATTAAGCAGAGAGCAAAACTGATGAAAACATGTTTTCCAAAAGGTAAAACAAAAGCTAATGAAAGGCTGTATTTGGCTTGCATCCAACTTCTATATGGTTTTTTTTCCAGCATTTGTTTTACAAAAGCATTTTTCCAACATCCAATTAAAAAACAAAACAAAAAAAACCTAAAATAAAGACCTATTTTCTTGGAAATCTGTATGAACTAAGGGACATAGTGATACTGTATGTGTGTATATATATATCTATAACCAGTGGTTCAAAAGCCTTGTGTAGTCAAGTCAGGTAGTATGTGCTACTTCCCACCCATATAAATCCTGTGTTTGTACAACACCTAGTAAAGCAGGTTCCCAATCTCTAAATATGGCAAAATATCAACAAGTGATATTCCAGAACATAATTAAAGAGCAGTAGCATTGTTTCAAGAATTCAGAGTTACACCTCCTGCACTTCATTTCCTGAAGTCCCTGCTGGACCACAGAGCTGATTTCTAAAGAACTACATAAATAGCTACATAAATTCCAACCCAAACTATTCTGTGATTCTAAATTAACGCATGTAAACAGCCATTTTGGAAACAGATGCTTGTTACCAACCATGGTAATTTTATAACTGAAAATATTTACCTAGCCTCAGAGACAGAGACTTAAGAGGAAATTAAGAAAAATGTTACACCTTTTGTGGTATTCAAAGAAAATTCACTGGCATTGGAGTAAGCTCTGTTATTGAAGTTAACTAGACTCTGAATTACAGATAAGCAATTTCATTTAGAAAAGGAGAAAAACAATCATTTGGCATTAGGAAAGGTATAACAGTAGGAAGTGTGTTTGTGTATATACATTCTGTATACATACATTTACATATCCCAAACAATCAGCCCTTAAAAATAATGTTTTAAAAATGACCTATCATTTTCATTTTGATTCACATTTTTAAAACTGCTGGGCAGGAGAAATAAGACAGAACAAAAACTGCAAGAAATAGACTCTTTTGCACTTGAAAAGTTATAAGCAGATCAATGATGCAAAGCTGTACATTTAAGACAAAGTCTTCAGAGAAGACAAGCAATGCAGCATTTCATCTAACAGTGTCATGTAAAACACAGTCAAAAAAAACCCTTACTTGCTTCAGTCAAGATACCGCACTGTATGACTTGGAGCAAATAAAAAAAGAAATTAACTTTGTCTCTTTTTTGAATCACTGTAGATCAACGTTCAGACCAGATCATATTCAAATGTTTAGAGCTTGCTTTCTTGCTCCTTCCAATTTGGATTTAAGGGAGATGCATGTGAACTGGTCCTTTCTTAATAATTTTGTCCCTTTAACTACCTATCAAACTACGACATGACAAATCTCAGTTCTTACATAATCTTACCTAATTGAAAAACCTCTTAATCCATTTATTCTCTGGAAGATGACACAATCCAGTTCAACAGATTCACTTAAAAGTAAATGTTTACAAATGAGAATGCAGGTTAAGAGATAACTCTATCACGTATGATATCATTGACTATAGCTCTTTTTTTGTACTAATTGCTGTTAGGAAATAAGAACACAGCAGAAGTAAAAGAGTCAAACCAACCCATCTAGGAATAGACAAGTTCTGAAAACCAGTATGAAAGTTCTTGACTGTCCAGAAGACAAGAGCAAGAAAATTCAGAAAAAAGGGCTGAGTAGTTCTAAATTCTCACATGTTGTTTCTACATAAAAGTTAATCTTAACAACTTAAAACCTTCTGAAGGTCTTATAACCTGACTCGGTCTGCTTCTAAAAACAGTTCAGTATCATGAGCACGTCAAAACCATATTTTGATTTTTAACTACCAAAATGCCAAGGCCTTCAATAAGTATGGTAGAGTCAGCAGTAAGATCTTAAGAATGGCAAAACCAATAATAAGACATTATAACTTACATTTCTTATCCCATCCTCGGAATAAATCTGCTGCTTTCTGTAAAAAGCTAAATGCATACCTTCAAGTGTCTTCAAAGATAAATGCATCTGCCAAGAGTCAACTACCAACACATTGTATCCTGAACTAGTTGAAATACAAAAAGAAAGCTGATGGTAAATGGATGACTAAAAGATATCCCTATTTAACCTCTTTTCCTTGCCACACCACAGAAATAGTGCTTGACTTTGCCCGTTTGGCACAGCAGATGTTGGAGCAGCTACTTCAAAAGTGAATGGAGGATGCCAATAGCCTTACATAACTGCAATCTGGAAAAGACCATAACCACTAGCTAGTATTTGATTTGCCCATGCCACAGAGTTTTCCTAATGCATTTTTATCTCATACATCTCCTGATACTAATCATGGTAGCTGCCCCCTCATCCTGAAAAACCCAAAACATAAAAGGAAGGTAAATTTTAAAAGGCATATGTCTAAGTACTACAGCTACTGCATGTAGCACAAAGGCGGTAGCTGTATTAGGCACTGACTTAAAAAATAAAGACAAGATGCTGTTGCAGTAAGACTGTGGCCTCACTCTTGATGGACACTGACTTGAGGATTGTTGCTACAGATCACCCTAACACCCATCTGATTACAAAAATAAAATTCTGAAATTAATCCCTGGCTCTTTTAACTTTTATTACAGAATAATAATGTGAGAAAAAAATACACTTGAAACTAGAGCATAGTCTGGGCATTTCTTTTTTAATTCTTAAGGCTCCATCAGAAAGACACCTGACTCAACTAACTACTTCAGCCATCTTTTGAAAGTGTATCTTTATACATCCTTGAAGTCATGATTCTATGCCCAAATAAACTACATATCTGCATGCAGTAAAACTTAACTGTTGCTTAACGGGAGTTGACTGTATATAGTAACAATCTTTAATAATCCAAATTATTACTGCCATGCTCAAGAAAAATAATTATATTCCATTTACTGAAAAGTCCATTCTATGCTAATTCTTAATTTGGAGAGTTATATAGTAATTGAGCAACTTCTCACCTGAAGCCATCATGAGACAAAACCTACTTCTGATCATTTTGCAAATTTCTCTTCACTTAGCAGATATCTTTTCCCAAGCTAAATGGATAATGTGAACTTGCTGGTTTAAGTATTGGGAATATTTTTTTCCTCCTTCTAGTCAGAGTTCATCTTCACTTGAATGGTATTAAATATCACAAAGAAAATAATTAATTCCATGGGAGTAACTTTTTCTATTTTCTTTTTTAAATTCAGATAAATTGCAATTTATAGTTGCCATTTAGGATTAAAAACTTTTAAGAATATACCTAACAGCAGTTTATCTTTTCCTCCATTTAGAAACTAGATTCGTTGTGTATGCATTCTGTGGTTGAATTTCCTCCATCTCTTCATACCACTAGATTTAAAGATTTTTCTCTGTAAGTCTTTTTTTTTTTAAATTCTGACTAGATCTGATATTATAAGACAAATGACATGACCACTGTCCTGCTCAGCATAGATATCATATCCTGTACAGTGTCACCTCAGAAAATGAGACCTTGACAGCTATGGCTGAGAAAGCAATTTGTACATATAGTAGCTATAATTACTATGTGCTTAACTAGCACTGCTGCAAACACATCATTGTGCTGATTCAAGAACCTGACTGATGCTTTGAAACCAAAGCTAGAAAAAGACAAAAAGGGGAAAACAATGAGTGAAACACTGTACAGGTATTTTCTCAAAAGCTTGAGAATCACAGAACCATAGAACAGCCCAGATTGAAAGGGACTTCAAAAGGTCATCTGGTCCAACCCTTCACGGGAAAGGGAGCCTCCATGAGGTTATCTTGAAAACCTCCAATATTTAAGTATGTAATCTGGAATGCACTTTCCAAAGCAGAAGAGGCCAGAAGCTTCTCCTGAAATCTGGAGATTTCAGCTAGCAAATTTTTCCTTGTTTTGTGGTTGGGGAAGTTATATTTTTCAGAAGATGGTTAGTACGACTTGTATTTTAGCTGTAATGGTCATTTAAAATGGGAACACATGAAAGAAGATGGTTCATACTGGCCACTGATGCTATGCTTACTATTCCAAGAAAATCGAGATCTTGAGATTAAATCAAGTTCTTTATGTCCATATTTTGATTAGAAGCTTCTAAAGAAAACTCAAAAATTAGTTTCTTCTATCTAAACCAGTTAGTTTGGAAGATGATTTGGACATCTGACTTTTTAATATTTAATACCATGTGCACAGTTAAAGCAGTACTTTGTTGAGTACAAATGATTGTTATTTCACAGGATGATTAAGTCTGGAGGGGACCTGTGGAGGTCATGTTGTCCAATCCTCCTGCTCTAGCAGGGCCACCTAGAGCAGGTTGCCCAGGATGGCTTCTGAGTATCTCAACGGCAGTAAACTCCACAACATCTCTGGGGAACCTGTGATTTTCTACTTCGCAGCAGTATGTTTATTTGACACTTCATAGCAGAGAATAAAGTTCAGCAAAACTAAACAGAGAAGTCATCAGTACTCATTTTGCATTTATCTGCAGAGTTCTTTAAATGTTCTGGCCTTCTTAACTTGGTCAGTAAACCTCTTTGTAGCCCAAAAAATTTTCTGAAAGGCATCTGCCACAAGACCAGGGGAACTCCTTGCATGGCGGCAATTGTAGATTTAGACATTTTAAGTGTAAGGGTTTGTATCTGAGGTTGCTGTGAATTGGTAACCTCATTAAGTTTAATCTGTAACTGGAGTTGAAACAGATTAGACGCAGAATTCTTCTGTTGGAGGAAAAAGGAAAGAATTTGCCTTGCTCTGATGTCCAATTTGCACTCTAGAAATGCCACTTCAGTCTTTCATGATTCTGAATCTCGGTAGCATTGTGTTTTCTACATCTGTGGGAGACAGGTGAAGAGGGAGGAGAGACTGCCTGTGGTAGAAGCTGAAGTGCAAGGCATCAGTACAACAGGCACCTTCTTCCTGGGGTATGGATGACAGAATCCATTGAGATCTATGAGCACCTTTGACTACAAGTGTGAAGTGACTCTGTGTTAAGATCCTTAGGAGGGGAGGAAGCCCCTCCAGCCAGCAGATGACAGAATAGGAGTTGATGGGGAAGATCCTTCAAGGAGGAGCAAAGCTGAAGGCAGGACACTGAGTTTTTGCTGGTTATTCTTGCCTGATGCCTTTTCACAGATGCCAGGTTGGATGGAACAATACCAGGCAGGACATGAAGCTGTAGTTGAAAACAGAGGTGATACTGGTGGCTCACAACTTTGTCTTGATATTATGCACAGCTGTCAGGGTTAGAGGTGGAATCATACAATTTCCTCATGAGCCCTGCTTTGTTATGAAATCTTATTGCACTAATGTATTATTATCCTAATCTCTTCTTAGAAAGTAGCTTCAGCTGTGAGCATGCAAAGAATCCTGTCAGTATTAAGCTGAAAGAATTTACTCTCTCACTGCAAAGAAGAAAGGTTCTTCTGCCACTTCAGTCTACCTAGCAGTTCGTTTCTTGCTCTAATACTTCATTGTCAATTAAACAATTTGCAGCATACCTATGATGTCATTTCTGGTGGTGTTGGGACCATTCAAACCTGCTATTACATGCTATGTATCTTCTTGTTAGTAATACAAGACCAAAAATGGTGCCAACCAAATGGCAGACTTATTAGGACTTGGGTTTTTTTGCTCTGCTAGTATTAGCAATAATTGTCACGGCTTCTGAAACAGGGACTATTGTTGCCAACACTAACAAAGATAGCAATGGAAATAACAAAATGCCCGTCAAGGCTTACAGACTGAAAGCTGAGCTATTGAAGAGATCGTGTGTTTTGTTGGGTTGGTTTTTTGGTTGTATGTTTTGTTGTTTGGATTGTAGATGGGTTTTTTTATTATTTATTTACTTATTTAGTACACTGAATTTGGAATTGGAGATGTCATTAAGAAGCTACTCTTTGCAAATAATAGATTACTATGCTTTCTGGAAAAAACTTTTGTCTTCTGTCTTTTACTAAAACGCTTGTTGCTGTTTTCAGCCTTTCTCATACTCCACAAACTGGTTTGTACATATAGTTTCTGAGTGTAGTATGACCTTAAAGTCTTTGGAGATGCTTTTGGTTTGTAAAATCAGACAGCTGGAAAAATCTTCAGAACTAGTCACAGTGTTGTTCTGAAGCAAGCTGTGAAGACTCTTATTAAAGAGGACCATATTCAGGAGAATTCTGTCAATAACTCATGTTCTTCACTGTTCAATTAATTTCTGTTTTACTTCTACTGCAGAAGAAGTAAAGAAGTAGTCAAGTTCTGATAGGAAGAGTGACTAACTGGACAGGCAAAGAAGTAATTTTGTCAGTAATGCCATATCTGTCTATACACAGACTCTTGAGTTAATTCTTAAGCTCATGCAATGGATGTTTGCTTACCATAAATTACTTCATTCTTAGTAGTTTTAAAAAATAACTGTTTATCCATTTGACTTTGAGACTGTGGAAAGTCAATCATTCCATTTAAATACTTTCCCTTGTTTGAGTAAAAATAAAATCTCACTTGAAAAGACATGGAAGTTGAAATCAAAAGTTGCTGTGCCATATTAGCCTCTTTTTTTTTCCTCCTACTTAGTAACGGAAATATCAACAAATACGGACCATCAGTGTAGTATAAGATTGTGATATTGTCCTTTTGTACTTTTGACTATTTCTAACTGCAGAACACAAAACAGATTTCACTTACGGGATGGTGGTAGGGTACAAGAACCAAACCAAAATGCTCTTTGTTTAGAACTAAGTCTTGTCTCTCTGTAATACATAAATACAAATATGAGGTTTGGAAAATGGGCAGGGAAATTAGGAAGTTTATAATTAAAGATGATTTGGGGATTGGAATTGTTTGTTTGCCTTATGGTGGCTTATGTCAGGGCTTCCTGATTTCTTCAGGCTTTTTGTAAGACTGTTCTGAATTTCTGTTTCCTGCAAATAAAATAAGGAAGTACGTTTTTCTTTCCCCCTCCCTGATTTGTGGGTTTGACAGTATGGAGGCAAGCTACTGTTTGTACTCCTTTTAAGAGTTAGGGAAATTTCACTGGTGGTACCATGGTGTATCTGAAAAACTGGCATCAAGCTCCAAGCACACGTGGCAAATACCAATGACAAAACTCCAAAGGAAGATTTTTTTAAACTATGTCAAAAGGAAGGTGTGAGTCTGTTTATAACATACCAATGAAGATGCAATGTTAAACTGTGTTATTTTAAGATAAGCCACTGCTTTCAGATTCTTAAGTATTTTGAGTTAGAGTTTTATTTCCTTTAGTTAATGATAGACAGATAAATAGGGGAAACTAATTTATCTGAACCTAAACTTGTGGCTGCGAGATACTGTTTTTAAGTAAAAAAAACTTAGTTTGTATATTAGTATATATTAGTACGTGAGTCTAAAAATTACTATTCTTCAGGATAATAAACTTTTACAATGCCTTAAGTAGCACGGAAACTTTAACGTTCACTAAGTTTGTTGGTCTCTAACTACATAGACTGTGTGGTAGGCATTTATTTTCTAGGGGGAAAACTGGAGACAAATTAAGAACAGCTCATGAAACGTGATGCTTTTGATGGAAAAAGTTCAGTATTGCCTGGTTGTTTGTGTGTTTATATGAAGTTGTTAAAATGAAGATGTATGCATTTTAAACTACATTTAAGCTTATAAATTACAGTGACCAGTGCTCAGCTGAAAATGCTCAGTAGTATAACAGGAGGCTGTTCCTGTTTGACATAGTTTCCTGTAGTGCAATCACTGGAGGAAAGGGGGGAAGATCACTAAAATGTTCTATTGACCTAATTAGTTTGAGGGTTGTAAGAAATAAAGTTCATTGGTTCTCTGAAATAATTCTTCTTGTTAGCCTTACATACAGAGTAGGTAGTGTTTTTCTACCTTAACGAACTCACATGCAACTATTGCTTGCCTTTTACTTGACTTCTGAAGGTGCGCTTCCCAGATTTCCAGGAAAGCCTTTCTGTGAAAAGCTTTATTAATCACTTGAGATCACCATGAAATAAATGAGTTGGCTAGAAAGAAAGATTTATGTTCAGTCCATTCACAGTACTATATATATATATATATATATATATATATATATATATAAAAAATACGAAGTCCTGACATGCATTTTCCTTTAAAATAAAAAAACATGCAATTCAGTTGAAGTACTCAAGCTTCAGAATAACTCACAGGAGCTTTTGTTTTCAATGTAGTGAAATTGCAATTTCCTACTCTAGATTTTGTTAGAAGGAACTATGTTGAGAATATCTCTATATCCTGTGTGATGACATCAAAATGGCACGAAGAATGATCTGTATAAAGTTTGCTAATATGTAGTTGAATTAGAGTTCATTTCAATGAGACATCAAATATATTATTTTTAAAATATCTCAAGATCTCTTGGTGATCAGTGTTTTTTTATTCAGGCTGTCAGCCTGTCACAAGTGGGGTCTTCCATGCGTGGATACTGGACACTGTTCAGCATGTTCATAAATGGTCTAGATGATGGGATTGAAAGTATTCTCAACAAGTTTGCTGATGACACTAAACTGGGTGGTGAGGTAGACACATCAGAAGGGAGAGCCATCTTACAGAGAGACCTGGACAGGCTCGAACAGTGAGCGAGTAAGAACAGTATTAAGTTTATTAAAGACAAGTGCACAGTCTTGCACATGGGACAACATAACCAAAGAACGTAGTACATACAGACGTGGATCTGTGTGGCTGTGGAGCAGCCTTGCTGAATGAACTTGGGGTTCCTGGTAGACAACAAGCTGGACATGAGTCAGCAGAGCACTGCTGCAGCACCAAAGGCAAACTGGATCCTGGGTTGCATCCCCAGGAGCATTACCAGCAGATATGAAGATGTGATCATTCAACTCAGTGCTGGTCAGGCTGCACCTGGAGCAGAGTTCTGGTCACCACAATTCAACAAAGACACAGAGAGAGTGTAGAGAGTCTGAAGGAGGGTCACAAAGATCATCACAGGGCTTGAGAACCTGCCTTGTGAGGGAAGACTAAAGTAGTCTTCCTGGTGAAGAGAAAGGCTCAGGGGGACCTCATCACAATATTCCAGTACTTAAAAGGCAGCTACAAAGAGGATAGAGGTTGTCTTTACACAAGGAGCCACATGGAGAAGACAAGGGTAAATGAGTACAAGTTGCAATGAGAGAGGTTTTACATCTAAGAAATAAGTTATTTACAACAAGAACAATCAGTCCCTGTAACAATCTTCCCAGGGATACAAGTAGAATCCCCATTATTGGAGGTTTTCAAGATAACCTCATGGAGGCTCCCTTTCCCACGAAGGGTTGGATCAGATGACCTTTTGAAGTCCCTTTCAATCTGGGCTGTTCTATGGTTCTGTGATTCTCAAGCTTTTGAGAAAATACCTGTACAGTGTTTCACTCATTGTTTTCCCCTTTTTGTCTTTTTCTAGCTTTGGTTTCAAAGCATCAGTCAGGTTCTTGAATCAGCACAACGTGTTTGCAGCAGTGCTAGTTAAGCATGCAGTAGTTACAGATACTATATGTACAAATTGCTTTCTCAGCCATAGCTGAGAAAAAATTAAAAAGTCAGACATCCAAATCATCTTCCAAACTAACTGGTTTAGATAGAAGAAACTAATTTTTGAGTTTTCTTTAGAAGCTTCTAATCAAAATATGGACATAAAGAACTTGATTTAATCTCAAGATCTCGATTTTCTTGGAATAGTAAGCATAGCATCAGTGGCCAGTATGAACCATCCTTCTTTCATGTGTTCCCATTTTAAATGACCATTACAGCTAAAATACAAGTCGTACTAACCATCTTCTGAAAAATATAACTTCCCCAACCACAAAACAAGGAAAAATTTGCTAGCTGAAATCTCCAGATTTCAGGAGAAGCTTCTGGCCTCTTCTGCTTTGGAAAGTGCATTCCAAATGACATACTTAATTTTGGGTAGCCTGGGCTTTTCTTTTTTAGCAAATAAATAGTGGCCAAGAAAGCCCAGNAATTTATCAGTAAGTATCAGTTTTCCTATGAATATATTCATACCTTGGAATTTAATACATGTGAATGCAATGCAGCACTATCTGGATACTATGCAGCTTTTAAACAAAAAAGATAAAGACACAGTTACAGTTATTTCTTAGTTATACTTTTAAGTTAATATTGTAACTCATGAAAATCTGCAGGGGTAAAAAAAAGTACATATTCCATTTGTGTTTCTAGATCAATTATAAGTTCTATAGCCCAGACACACAAGCTAGAAACACATCTAGGTAGTTCTAACCTACAGCCCAAAATAAAGGCTTAGTTTGTGTAGTGTTTTCTACAGAGGTTTCAAAGCATCAGGCCTTTGCATCATCTCAGACCAAGCAACTGAAAAAAAAAAAAAAAATTCAAGAAAACTTCCACATATTTCTCAACCTTACAAAAGAAACAGAAAAATGAATGCATATAAGAAATTTAAGAAGGAAAGCTAAAATAAAGAAATCAGCAGCTGGATTTAAATTAGGACCTATTAATAAAGAGATCTTATGTACTGTCCCCATGACAGTCTGTATGGTATAAATATTGACAGGGAGTGGCAATCTTTCAGTTAGCTAAAGCCAATCCTTTACAAGATTTTGAGTACCAGAATAGACTTTGACCCATACTCCAGTTAGAAGCTGGTACTGAGCCTGTGCTAGTTCTCCCCTAGCAGGGTGGGTAGCTAACCAGACCAAGCAATTGCTGCTTGTCTAGACAGCCTCTAGACTGCTGTAACTAAAGATGCACCACATCACGTTATACTCTGTTAATGTTGTTTGGGTATCCACCAATACTGAAAAGCCCAAGAAGAAACCTGACTAAAGATCACAGTACAGGAGATCCAATTGACTCAGTAGAGCAGAACACTATGGACAAGAAGAGCTCCAAACCACTTTTCTTGACAAAGATCAAGTTTCAGCTCTTGTTCAACCACTGTTAATCCAGATGTATATTTCAGCACGGTACTGAGAAAGTTAAAAGATGGTATTATTCGCATTTGTTTTAAAGGAACTATAACTGGGTGTTGTCTGCATAGTGTTTACAGTTTTACCAATATTGCCTCATCAGCCTTCTGCCTTTATTGCTGCTTGAATGACTAAACAAATTAAGGCAAAGACAGAATAGTTTTCAGCCATTCTCTAATTTTGTTCTCAAAAAAGGAAGTTCAGTTTTTCAGCATCTCCATTTGGAACTGCAATTTCTTGACAACAAAGGAATTTCAATTAAAAGCAACAAGAAACATACAAAAAAAAGGTTTTAATTACATGTTTTAGACCTCTCAAATTCAAGATAAACATCCTGTATCGAGACAAACATCTCAGTATTACTTGGTAAGAGACCCGAAAAAGTTTTTTACTTTTATGTAGTACTAAAGTATGTCCTAGGGAATTCTGCTAACACCAACCGTGAGGCTACCAATATCATCTGCTCACACTGTTTCTAAATATTTGTTAAGTTCTCAATGAGTGGCTCCTGAAGCTGTAATTGTCCTCCAAGATTTACAGACCAGCAGGTTGATTTTCAATTTGTCTCACAAACAAATTCCAGGTGTTTCCCTCTTCCTTCCTACTACCACAAAACTAGAACACTCCACAGTTGCCAAGGAAGATGACATTGTTTACAAATATTTTTACTTGATAAGAGCATTTAAAACCTAGTACAGGATTTTGGTTGGGTTTTTTATTCCTCTTGTTGAAACGTGTCTTAACATCAACTTTCTATTATCATTCGTGATTAAAAATTTTTACAGGAAAAATAAATTACATTCCTATAGCCTCTGGTTTCATGAGCAGAATTGGCTAGGTTAACTGTTATTTCTGTATAAAACGTACCATACACTGTGAATCAGATGCTAACATATTGACAGTCCCACCATCTCTACTGTTAACTTTCTAGAAGCTTACATAATATTAAAAAAGTCTTCTAAGAAGTGCAACCTGAAATGAGAATGCACCAACTTCTTGCATTTCCAAAGTCATCTTAAATTGCATTTTACCTTTAACATACCAAGTTACATATTTTATCATTAATTTCACAACAACCTATATATTTCATAGTTCTCAGTGATAAGCAGGTAATATTAATGTGCAAACATAATCAGTTTTGCATATAAAGCTTGGATATGGTAACTTGAAGACACAGAATTATATTTCTAGGTCAGCTAGATGTCTTATTTTGTATCTAACTACAGAATCACAGAATCATTTGAGCTGGAAGGGACCCTTAAATATCACCTAGTTCCAACCCTCCTGCCATGGGCAGGGACACCTTCTCCTAGACCAGGCTTCTCAAAGTCCCACCCAGCCTGGCCTTGAACACTTCCAGCGATTGGGCATCCATAACCTCTGTGGACAACCTCTTCCAGCATCTCACCACCCCTGCGGTAAAAAACTTCCTCTTTATGTCCAACCTAAATCTATTTTCTTTCAGTTTAAAACCATTGTCCCTTGTCCTGTAACTACAGGCTCTGGTAAAAAGCCTCTCTGTCAGAAGAGAGAGATATTCCCTCCAAATATCCCTAAAATCTTATCCATAGGGCTGCTCTCAATCCATTCAACACCCAGTCTGTACTGATACTGGTGATTGCCCCAACTCAAACACAGGACCTTGCACTTGGATCTAAAGCATGGTAGAAACATGCTCAACGGAGATTTAGTCAACCATGACATTTCCCCTTACTTTAAACCACTTCCAGACAACTTACAGCTTTTCGAACCTGACAATCTGCAAATGTTCCAACTCTGCTTTTTCTATGCATGAGCTTCATAAGCAAATGCATAAGCTTCTCAGATACCAAGTTTCTCTAGCATTTTATCACTCAAATTCTAAGAGCATAGCTAATGTGGTTTCAGCAAGGCTGATTTTTTGACAGTTATTTTGATAGATAGGAACTTCGGAAGTAAGGTACTTTTAGTTATATTATTTACCAAATCCCTAATGACAAGGTCTTCAGAAGTCTAGTGACAATAAAGATTCAGAACTCCAACTGCAAACATAGTGAGATCATTTCACCTTTTCCTGTCCAAAGCTGAAATGAAACAGACGGAGGAAAAACAGGTGAATCACACCCTGTACCTATGCATTTCTGGTGCAACCAAAATGAGAACCTCTTGAGACTACATAGAACAAGTTTGTCATACACAGTGTTTACTGTTGTCTGCTAATTTGAAGTCAAACTGCTGAACAAGTGAAACATTTCATATCTTTGAAGATCTAAGACCATCAAGAGTCCCTAGTTTTAAAAAAAAAAAAAAAAAAAAAAAAAAAACAAATAAATNAAACCACTCAGGTAATTGACTAAGTACTTGAATAACTGAGTTACTCAAGTGTCTACATAAAATGACTCTTTTTGAGTTAGTATCAGGGCAGAGAGAGCACCAAAAAGCAATTTCATTAAAATTTACTAGTTATTTTTGAATCAAAAGCATAGGCAGTTTCAGGTCAAAATGCTCCACATCCATTTACCTGTTACATCCCTCCCTTCCCGCTCTCCAAAAACGAGAAGCCCATAAACTCCAAGGATTTAGTGAGAAACAGAGGAAAAAGAAATCTGGTTTTATTCCAAAATTGTTGTAGAAGTATGCTCATTGAATATGACTTTACACTGCCCAACATCATTAATGAGACACTAAGCTCAAGTTAATAGCGAGTTACTTACATTGCCTTTGGCTCTACTTAGCACGCCTATGGTATTCACCAGTATCTGATCATTGCACACCCTAGAGTGTGACTACCTAACAGAGTCTTATTGGATCTTTTTTAGGACTATAAGACTCCTAGTACCTGATATTTTGAGAAAAAGCACTACATTACACTGTGGCACATACTTTACACAGAACTTAGGCTTTGGCTTTCTCACGGCTCTTCAGAAAAGGCAACCTATCTATGATTTCCCAGCCTAGTACTAAATAAAGTGCATGGAAACCCCAAAGGAAAAAAAAAAAAAAAATTAGTTACAGGCAGTTGCAACTTAGTTTTCTTACTCTGTTTTTCTTACAGTTGCATAAGAGAAAACAGGAAAAATAAACACATCTCTCTACTGCACCTCAGGTTTATGAATTTCCTTCCTGCAGCATGTAGAAGTTGCACAGTCCTCAGTGTGTCTCAGCCTGCTTTGTTGTCAGCACTCTTCTCCCACACCTTCCTGAAACAGTAACATGCCTTCCTTTGTATCAACCCTCCCCCTTTTCTTAGTGTTTTCTTTCTACTTCACATACAAATTTAGAACCTTTCTAGCATACAGAATCTAGCTTATGGCACTTAGAAAACCCAAAACAGTTATAAGACTGATTTAAAGGTTACTCCATGCTTGCCTTTTAGTCTACAGGGGCTACAAACTGATGGGGAAGAAGAGTAAGAATAGAAGCAAAACAAATTAAAGCTAAAGAGGATAAAAACATAATAAGAGAAGCTAAGGGCATTGCTGAGACACTTCTTCACACAGCCAAAAAGGCTTTTCTTGAAACTAAAGGAACTCCAGCATTTTAAGCCTACATGTATAGAATAGCAGATGCCGAATTTGAAGTGTCTGTGCATCAGTTATTAATATATTACCACTCAGATACACACAGTTAGCTAACATCTTTGCACAATAAAAGTGAAAATTATTTAAAATAATATCAATTCACAACTTTAATAACTGGGAAAAAATATTTTAGATTTAAAAGGTTTTACAAAAAAAAAAAAAAAAAGGATTTTTTTCTTGGTATTGAGTCTGATTACAAAATATATAACCTTTTTAAGTGTACCAGACCTAGAGACTGACAAATTTCCCTCTTCAAACAGGGGCTGGGGAGAGGGCAAGAGAGTATACATCTTAGAAGATATTTTAAGTGCAGAACAATTACACCCACACCTAAGCATTTCTTCCTTAAAAACATAACTACATATATTATGAGGCTTTTGATATATCAATAATATAATACCTTGGGCCAAGAACGACGCTTGTAGTGTGAATCATCACACTAAGAGTGGGTGTGAAATACTTAAACTCTTTAGAAAAGGTTAGGATACTTAAGTTCTATAGAAAAGAGTTCAAGAATTAACTCAGGATGAGAGGGATAAAACAAAAGTCCAGATAGCAGAGAGATTGATATAGTGACCAAACACAGAAGAAGTTAAAGAGCCAGCTGATGTCTTCAGAAGAAGTACTTCCTTTTTCAATTGGTATTAGTTTAAAAGAACAGTATCTGTAACTAGGGCTAGCAAAAAAATAATAAAAAAAAAAAACCACACACCATAATTCTGATTAATATACCATAAGAAACTGCACTTAAAAGAAAATGCAAAGGTATGGCCCAAAATCTCAGAAGATTCCTAAAAAACTCTCACTTTAAAGGACATTCTTAAGATCTGAGATGCAAACATACATTCCAAAACTTTACAAGCATGACAGGAAGCATCCCAACAAGTTGATTGCCAAACTGACTACAGCTTAGCTCCAAATCAAGATTAAGATAACTGAAAAGGGACAAATCCATAAACTGATTAAAGGTGAAGGAATACAGTTAAAGATACTATGAACTACATGTTTGATACCTGCAGCCGCCTTACTATCACTGCAGGAAGGTCCCCATAGTATGGCCAGCATTAAAGCACATACTAGCAAATTGAATCGTGGTTAATGTAAAAAACAAACAAACAAACCCACAAACAAACACAAACCAACCAATCTCTGGACTCTTAACTGGATCTACATACTTGAAATCTATCAACAGAAGCTAGGTGTAAAAAGTAGGATTTGACAGTAGTCTTGAGTTGTCAAAATTGACATAGTATATCCTAAGCATCAGAGCTCTTCAACTTAACTGTGGTTCTAAGATAACAAATAGGTAAACTAGATCAAAAGAAGCACGTTAACTGGAAGATGCAGTGCTATTTTCCCTTGTAGCAACAACATCCACAAGGCTCTGCTTTTATTCAGGGATGTAAGTTTGACCTGTCAACACTTCAGAAGCTTACAAATCGGTACGCTTCAGAAGCTCACAAACAAGCTAAACAGAGTACACAATATCATGAACTTGCACAAATTCTTTCATTAGATTCTTTTCATTTCTACACTGCCTTGTGTTCGAGCAAGCTTCCTGGCAAGAGCCGTGAAGCAGAAGATGAAGAAAGACTATTAAGAGCTACCTCCACCCCCACACCTCCCTTCCCCCCAGCCCCAAATGTCAGAGTTCATACTAGCAACAAATTCAATTCACTTGTCTTCCTCTCTGACAAACCCAGAAAAAAACAACCAAACAACAACAAAAAAAACCCACTAAAAAACTTTCATCACTTGTTACAAAGAAATTCTCTACTTCAGCATAAAAGCACAAATTACAATTTGCTACTATTTAAAGGTATCTCTAGGCATATCTAAGTACCCGGCTACATCCCAAATAGATTGGTTGGATTTGGCATACACTTTGTTGACGTACTTTCTGTAACCAGAACCAAACACCATCCACTTTTGTCAAGCAACCAAATGACGTTGGGTTTATGTCAGGAAGCGTTATGGTTTGCTTTCTTATGATGCAATTGTAACACTGACAGCACTGGAGAGACCCACTGCACCATCAGACCAAGTAAAGCATAGAAGCAAGAAGCAAGCAGCCCTCTATCCCAGGCCTAGCACACCAATTAGCTTAAAATGCATTTGAACTCCTGCCATGACTACTTCCCCACCTGTAAGGGCATATTAATCTCAGAGCTGTGTTTTATACTTCATTAGTTAGCATTTGCAAACGTCTACGTTAAACAGGCTGAAGTCAGTGCTGCACTGCCCAACCACACAACATAAGAGGACCTCACTCTCAAAAAAAAAAAAAAAAAAAAAAAAGAGCTGTTGAAGAAGGAATTGGTATATCAAAGCTATTTACAGTCTCCTGCTCACACACACGGCTGGCACTGACGAATTATGCCTTTGTACAAAGTGTCCACCGCCCCTTATGACAGCCGGTGAAGAAAACAAAGGTGCATGAAGCGAGAGAGATGACAAGTCTGGGGCAGGACCAGGCGGGCGCCTCCTTGGCATGAAAGCCGTTCTCTCTGCAGAGAGACATTCACGCACCCTCAGCTCAACGCTGAGTAAACAAAACATCGGTGCGGAGTTAGGGAGGATGGTGACTCAGCCGGGAGTGCGAGATTCGGTCCCACAGGGTAAGAAATTCGGGGAGACGGAACCGGGGGCCCATGGGCGCTCTCTACTCACCAGCAAACAGTCCACGTTCACTTCGGATTTGGGGTCCTTCAAAGTCACGTCGATTTTTTCAAACCGAGTCTCAAAACTTTCTCCCGTCGACATGTTTCCGGAGATAAAAAAAGTTTCCCTTATTCCAGAGCAAAGTTAGGTTAAAAATAATGAAAATGCAAAAGAAAAAAGAAAGGAAAAAAAAAACAGGAACAAGCAAGCACAAAAGAGAAACCACACAGCCTATACCAGGCTGAGGACCGCTTCCTGCAAAATCCCTTCAATCACAGAAGTCTCTGAGGCAAATCCCCCACGCTGCCCCACCAAGGGGCCAGAAAACCAAAGAGTCCACGGCCGGGTGGGGGGGGAACGAGGCTGCTTCTCCCCCCTCCTCCACGCACGCACGCACTTTCCTGGGCTGCTCACAGCCCTGCAGCAGCAGGTTTCCTCTCCCTCCCTCCTCTGCTCGGGCCCCAGCGTCTCAGCAACCTCATTTTCCCAGCCGGGGAAGCCGCCCTGGGAGCCAGCGTAGCGGTTCCTCCTCCTCGCCCTGCAGGAGCGGCGGCGGCGGGCCGGTGCCACGTTCCGAAGCGCAGCTTTCTTCCCGGAAAATCACAAGAAAAGCAAAAACGAGAGGGGGAAAAAAAATAAAGGTAAAAACCTGCAGGCACACCAACAAGGCAAAAGTGAGAGTAAATAAAAAAAATCAAGCCGTAGGAAAATCCTCTCGGCGGCGTTTCTCAGCGTCGTGGGGTCGGTCCTTCCATAGGCACAGAGCGAGGGAGCCCGGGCGGGCCGGGGGGAGCGGCTGCCCCTCTCCTCGGCTGCCCCTCTGCCTGCTGCGGGCGGGCGGGCAGCGCAGGGCTGCCAGCTGCGAGCACAGGCCGGCCCGGCCCCCGCTGCGAGTGCCCCCCGCGGGCAGGGGGCGAGTCACTTCAACGGCGGAGCGACGGCAACAGCATCTTCCTTCCTCTCTCCTCCTCCTCGCTGCGCGGCCGCCGGTAGCTCCTCGCTGCCTCCCGCCGCTGCCAACGCCGGCTCCGCTCCCGCCCCTCGCCCGCTCCTCCGCCTCACGGACGGGACGGCAGCCCGGACCACTTCAGGACCGACCCGAGGTCGCAGCGTGAGAAGGAGGAGGGAAGGAGGTGGCTTAAGGGGAGGGGAGAGCGTCAGGTCCGGCCGGGGCGGCTGTGAGGAAACCTGCGAAAGATACCAACATGTCCGCCTTCCTGTTTGAACAGTCGGGGGGGGAAGAGGCGGCTGGGACAGAGGCGCAGGGAGCATGCGCCGAGGGAGAGGGGAAGGAGGCACAAGGTATGCGCGCGGGGCGGGGACGCGGGCGGCCGCCGCTCCCCTTTCACCCGCCGCGCCGCCGCTCAACGGTCGGAGGGGGCGTGCTCGCGCCGCGCCCTCGAGACTCGGGAAGGGAAGGGCGGGAGGGGCGGTGGCATGGCGGGAGCGAGTGGGCGGCGCGCGCCAAGCGGCCGCGGCAGGACGCGGAGGGGAGGGGGCGCGTTCGAAACGGCCGCAGCTCCGGTAGGAGCGGGGCGGGTTTCGCAGCTCGGCGGCGGCGCTGGGCCTGCCGGGAGGGGGGCGAAGCGCGCCCCCGTCTGTGTGCCTGCCTCCCCCCGCCGCCCTTGGGCGGTTCCGGCGGGCGTTGCGTGCGGGCGAAGACGTGCGCCTAATGACGGGCCCGCGTGCCATCGGCCGTTCCAGTCAGGAGTCGAGCGGCGGCGGTTGGCAGCGTGATGAGAGGGGACGTCGCCGGCCGTACGGCTGCCCCGGCTCCCTGAGGGCGCCTCAGAGCTGCCCGCGCCTTCGCGGGGAACTGCGCGGACGGGCCCATCCCCGCCGCGGGCCCGGCTTTGCGGTCGGGCAGGGGAGCGTTGCACAGCGCGGGGCTCTGCCCGCTGCCGGGAGGGGACAGGTGTCTGCCAGCCTGGGGGGTCACCCAGTTCAGGGTGCCCAGGGCGCTTCGAGGGGCTCCGTCCTTGGAGATCTTCACAAGCGGGCGGGACGCGGCCCTGGGCAGCCGACTGTAGATGGCCCAGATTGAGAGGGTGGCTGGAGAAGTTGGCCTTGCTAACTGCTGCCGCTCAGGTTCTGTGTGCCCGGGGAAGGAGAGGCTGTGTTGTCCAACACCAGAAGTTCAGAGCATTCCAGCTTATGCCCTGACAAGAGTCATGCGCAAGGTAGCACACCTGACTCAAAAAGAATAGAGAGATACAGCATTAAATATATAACCCATGCAGCATATCTTGGTGTTTCCAGTTTAAACCTTACTTTGGGGCCGTTTCTTCAAATAAGGAAATTCAAGTAAATAAATTATTTCGAATAATACAGGACAGAGGCTGCTGTACTGGTTCAGTTCTTTGACTTGCACTGCTGGTCCAGAAGTGGCAATGGCATTTTTACAAAGGTCACTCAAAATCATGTAGAGAATGGCAAATCATTAATCTCTGGTCACTGAACAGTTGCCAGTAGCAAACCTGCATCACTAGCACTATGAGTTATTTTCCAAGTCATGGTTAAGAAACAAATGATCTATAGCCAAGTTCTAGGGCTGGGGTGTCAAACTCATTTTCAGCGGGGGCCGCAACAGCTTGGCAGTTGCCTTCAAAGGGCTGAATGTAATTTTAGGACTGTAACTACTCCTACATTTCTGCAGTCCTAAAATTACATTCGGCCCTTTGAAGGCAACTGCGAGGCCAATGCAGCCTCCAGTGAAAGCAGGGGCCGCAACAACTTCGCAGTTGCCTTCAAAGGGCTGAATGTAATTTTAGGACTGTAACTACTCCTACATTTCTGCAGTCCTAAAATTACATTCGGCCTTTGAAGGCAACTGCGAGGCCAATGCAGCCTCCAGTGAAAATGAGTTTGACACCCCTGTTCCAGGACATTTGACCTATTCCATCATGGATATTCACTACTGGCTATCTTGTTTTACTCGAAGAAAAAAAGCAGTGTCAAAGAAAAAAAGCAGTGGCATTGTACATTTTGCTTTTTTTTGTCCACAACTGCCTGCAACTTTGTTTTTGTTTTCTAATGAGATGTATGGTTAAAGCAAAAATACATGCTACAACAACATTACGCTCATGTTTACTTTCACTTGTTTTGTGCTGGCTATTACCACCGCCCTTTGATTCGGAGGGTTTGGTCGCTCTTGGAAGTGCAGATGTTCCATTTCAACAACCGCAGTCCAAAGAGAACATCTCATGTACTCCATAAGCTACAGGGTGTAGGCTTGGGATTGTTTCATATGTGGTGCAGCAAGTAATTCTTAAAACACAAATCAAATGCTTCCTTCTTACAGTATTAAACAAGATTAAAATCATTGTTAGAGATATAAGTTCACAGTGCTCATGGACACCTGGTTTACACATTAAAAGATACACAGGGAGGATGCCAGGCCTCAGCAGGGCAACTGGAAGCACGTAGCTGTAAAGAATGCAAAATTCATGAGGCCTGTAATAGAATAAGGATGAGGAAACCTGAAGTGACACAGTCCTGAGCTGTGCTCCAGATACTGCTCATGTGTTTTATGCAATGTCTGTAGCAAAACATATAGGTAGTCTTGGAAATGCAAAACTTCTTCCATTTTCTCCAGGCCTCCCTGCAACAAAGCTACATGGGTCTTAATGTCACTTGCACTTTGCATCTTGCTTTACTTTTTTTACAGCAGCACAGCTTCAACACAGTGGAGTGGAGAGAAGCACCATCCCATTGGCTTGGCAACTTGGAGAATTCACTGAGATGCGAGAGCCGGGCATTGGACAGACCCAGACTCAGGTTTGTTTGCCAGTGAAGGATCTTGCCACTCAACCAGTACACCCAAGTGCCTCTTCCAGTGCTTGTGGTGAGGGAGTTGCTGTGTTTGTGTTCAGCTGTGTGCAGACGCACCAGGTTTCAAACACATCTGTCAGACGGGGCTTTTCTCACAACTGTGGTAGAGTAAAAGTGCTGGTTTGTCTATCTGTCTCAAATGGAATAGAATTTGTGTGGGAGGTACTTCACCAAGCTGTCTAGGAAATGCTGAGCACTGCTTTGAAAACATAACAGGCTTTGGCTACAAAGAGCAAAAAGGAAAATAAATTCTAATTTTCTAATAAGTGTTTAATAATTCTAATTCTAATAAGTGTCAGGTGTGGTGTCTGGTATAGGTTAAGTGCTCCTGTTGTAATTTGAGAGTATAATGTAATAGTTTCTAATCCAGTGAATGCTCGTTCACATGCTTGGGTCTTGAAGCATGTTTTCAGGAACTTCAGTTGGACTCTTTGTATCTATAGGATTAGGAACTTGCACAGTGTTGGCCATTAGAAGTCTTATGAAGTTCCATCCTATGTAACCAATCATACTACATTAGCACAATGGTTTTTTCTTCCTCATAACAAATAAGCTAAAAATTAGTAATTTCTTCTTCCCGCATTTGTTGTGTCACATGTTTTGGAATTGAGCTATCTTTGGCTGAGTGAAATGGAAATTACTCAACATGTCTATGACCTGGTAACATTGAGCTGATCAAGCATGTAGGCCTGAAAAATAATTTTTTCTCTCTTCGAAAGCATGTAGTCTCTTAATTCTTGGAAGTGTCTCTATGTAAGCTCATGTCCATGCTTAGTAAACAAGTGAACTGATAATCCTTAATAAAACGGGAATCATAGTCCTTGTATCCATGTTGTCTTGCCTATTTTATAAGATATTTAAATGGTCTTGCTTTTAGTGTGATACAAATATGACAAATTGACATTGAATTTAGAGCTGATTGTTTGGCAGAGATTACAATTTCCTACTAAATGCAGAAAATTGGTAAACTGTAGAATTACTACATTCGCTTCCTCTAAAACATCGTACCATACTTATAAAAAGTACATGTAATGGTGTTTGTTGTGTAAAAAGCATCCGTGTACATTAGATTTTAAAGCCTGTGCCGCATAAGAGGTTTTCAGTGCCCATTTCAGGAAATGAGCAAACAGCAAGAGCACAAGAGCAGTGGAATACTCGACAAGTACTGGCTGGGCCCCGTCTGAGCAGGCACTGTTACCCCCATCCTCTCATGCAAAAGCTAAGAAAAATGAAGTGAAAGAGCTTGTAATAAAGTCAAAGGCCATCTAGATTTTTTTGGTCACTGAATATGCATCTTTCAAAGGCATGCAGTTTCAGAATGAGAGAAAAGACTGGGATACCCAAGTTCCTGATGTAACTACTGACTTCAGAGTTACACAAGGCAGAAATGAGACTATATCCTGTTCACCGTATTTGGCCAAGTTAGTGACGCGTGATCTACCTTCACATTCAACTTCCTATTCAGTCAACATGAAACCTGCAGCAGTTAAATCACATCACGTTCAGCCTGCCTTTGGTGCACCACCCTTTCTCCTGGCTTGCCGTACAAAGCTGGCTCAGGTTTGCCTCAGCTCTAGTCCTCTGGACACTTAATTGCATGGTCCAGTATTGCTTGAAGCTCTGAGATGACGACTGTGGTCAACAAATCCAGTCCTTGGGCAAACATTTTACCATTGCTAAAGCTCATCTGTGCAACAGAAAGGTCTTTTGATAAAGTCACACCAACACTGATCGCGGTGTATTTGCAAAATCTAGGAAAAAAAAAAAAACAACCTGCATGAGGTGGTGAAGCTGCTGGCTGTAGGTAGCTGATTTAAAGCCACAGTCACACTTGACTGCAGCACAGCCCCCTTGCCTCCCCTGGGGGCTCAGCTACGTGCCAAAAAAACTCAAGGAATTACAGACTGTGAGCTGGAGGTGCAAGGTGCTCTGTGAACACATTAAAATGCTATACCAATAGGAGAGAGAAAGCAATGTGATAGATATTAGTCATATCATTTACACACTTAAAAAAAAGGCATGTCGGTTCTTCCAGGATGAGGCAAAATGTAGGAACCAGAATAGAGTAGAAATATGATAGAAATGACCTAGGCAAAAGAAGACTAATTTGGATATAATCAATCAAAAGAAAATTTGGCATGGGTTTGCTCAACAAAAGTAATATCTTTCAAACATCCATAGATGCTGAAACAGTGCAAGATAGACATATATAAGTATGTATGTTTTTCCTGCTTGTCAGTAGCTTCGATAAAGATGCAAGGCTCCTGGCATGTGACCTTTCATATTCCAATGTATCCCAGCTTCTTGACAAAGGGCAGTTGCTGTTTCCTCTCACAGTGCAGCGCATTTTCACACACTGTAGTACTTTTTTCTTTTTTGCATCCAGCACTGGAACCCTGGGGAGAAACAGTTCCCGCTGCCTGTGTGTGGTGAGCGATGAATAAGAAATGAGGCACACGGATCTCTGTTTCTTTTTCTTGAATGAGCTAGAGATAGGCAAAATGATCACCTTTTGGAACTTTCGCCCGGTGTGATGAAGAGGGTTGGGTCTGAAAACAAACTGTTGCAATGGAGGAAGTAAACTGGATGGATTGTCTGCTCCAGTGCAAACACAGATGCGTTTGCTGCCAGCAGACAAGGGCATAGTTGTATAAACAGTGCAGTATAGGCACTCCCAAAGTAACTTTTGCTCTATCTGGAAAGGAGGGGAGCTGTGAGCCCATAGACAGATAGCAATCCACAGGATAAATAGCTGGTCACCATATGGCTCAGGCCAATATCAACCACGATTGCATATACAGTGCAGGCTCCCTTTGCTTTTCTGCTTTAAAAGTGCAGAAGAAAAAGCCTGTGACCAATGTATGGCAAAAGCTCACAGAGTGATTTTAAATCAAATCAAAACAAAATTCCACTGGAATGCTGAAAGCTTCATACCTCAGTAAAGACAATTTCCGTGGCAAATACTATTTTCCCACTGAAGCCACTTGGTGGGTACAGAAAACGTTAAGATGCCAGAAATTCTTCTTTTACCCTGGGAAAAAGATTTTTATTTTCACTATCCCAGAGCTTAAAAATGGCCCAAGTACTTCTTGCTTGAAATCTTAAAAAACCCAAACAAACTCAACTCTTAAGTGGAAGAAAAGCCATGGAAAAAAATAGCCTGGAAAAACAAAAAAATAAAAGAAGGTTTCAGAATGTTAGGACTATATTAAAGCAGGAGCTGAAAATGAATCTCCTGATAGTACCATCTATCAGGATATAAAACATATATAAGAAATTATTTGTGTCTTTTTATGTAATTTATAAGTAGAGTGATTACCATCATTATAAACCTCTTTGCAGATTAAGCTATCATGAATCTGACGTTCTGCTCTGCTATTAATTTGTTAGCTATCAATCTCTTACAAGAGTAAGAATTTTCCTTCTTATTTCTCCAGTTCTTAACCCTAAGTACTCTCTCCCAGAACAAATTTCTTCTACCCCACCTTACTCCTACTTCCTCCACATACTCATATCACATTTCCTGTGACTGGATTAGTTTTGCAGTCCTTACTCAAATAGTTGTTCTTCTGAAGACAAAAGTTAAAAGTAAACTGGGCTGAGTTGAAAAGTAAACTAATTTTGATTCTCCTGGCTTTGGTTTTACATATGTTGTCCTAAATATCTACACTCCCTGTGAATGCTTTGTTCTGCTGAAGACTATGTCAAATCTATTAAAAGCCATGTTTTTATCTTGGGCCTGGGAGTATTTAAGAGTTTCAGACTCTAACAGATAATTAACTTCTAAATGACACATTTCATATCTTTGCTGGAATGAACAGAGTGGGCTTCATATGGTCCTTCTCTGGGCAGAGTGGTGGAAGTTGCAGTTCTTGACATTCACAGTGTAAAGTTTGGCAACACAAGTAATAGAACTTCTTTTATATCATGAAGCTTCATTTGATTCTATATGGCTTGTGTCTTAAATTTAAGGCACTCAAATGGCACTAAATATGCAGTTTTAAAAAAAACCATGTGTTTCATACGACTGTCTTCCAGATATGAAAAAAAATATTTTAAGAAGTTTAGTCACCAACAAGGAATTCAAATACATTGCAACAGCAAGAATTATAAATGAGCCAATTTAGTAATTTTTGGTGGCTTTTAATAATGAAATCACAGAAGCTGAATTAGTGATTTTGTTCACACTCAGGATATTTTCAAATTCTTCCGTTAATCTCATGCCACTAGGCGATCTACTAACAGATATTTTACACTGACACTACCATGGTTGTTATGTTTGTAGAGCTTTACTACCCCTAGAGCACATCTGTAAGCTTTGACTCTAATCACAGAATCACAGAATGTGAGGGATTGGAAGGGACCTCGAAAGATCATCCAGTCCAATCCCCCTGCCGGAGCAGGAACACCCAGATGAGGTTACACAGGAAGGCGTCCAGGCGGGGTTTGAATGTCTCCAGTGAAGGAGACTCCACAGCCTCCCTGGGCAGCCTGTTCCAGTGCTCTGTCACCCTCACTGACAAGAAGTTTCTTCTCAAATGTAAATGGAACCTCCTGTGTTCCAGTTTATACCCATTGCCCCTTGTCCTATCATTGGCTGTCACCAAGAAGAGCCTGGCTCCATCCTCGTGACACTCACCCTTTACATATTTATAAACATTAATGAGGTCACCCCTCAGTTTCCTCCAAGCTGAAGAGACCCAGCTCCCTCAGCCTTTCCTCATAAGGGAGATGCTCCACTCCTTTAATCAGCTTTGTTGCCCTGCGCTGGACTCTCTCAAGCAGTTCCCTGTCCTTCTTGAACTGAAGGGCCTTAGAGGACAGAGAGGATTTAAATTCGATTTTTATTTAAAATTTGAATATTTATTTAAATTTGATTTTTATTATAATTCTGTTTTCATTTGGCCATAACAACCCAAACCTCACAAATGGAAGTTTTATAGGTGTGATCATAGGAAGAAAACTATGTGTTTGGAAGTGTGAGCAAGCTCCTTCTCAGGTCTAGGATCAAAGGGTTAATCTCTTTCTTCTTCTCTCCCCTTCTCAAAGATAAAAGACACTAAACTTCCTACTTCTTGTTGCAAAACACCATGTTGGTCTGTTGGGCAATTCAACTCTTAATACTTGGAAGGTGGCAATTTTATATTGGTATTACCCCATTATTATGCTGACTACTTCAAATGAGCGGTACTTCCTGGAACTGGTTTGAGGTGGAGAAGCAGTCCCATAGTTTGATGACAGCAAAAATAACCTGACAAAGGGACAAAATAAAGACCAGATCTCCTGCTGAGATCCATTTCAAGAGGGTGGCAGAACCCGACCTTCTTGACAGCGAGTTTTTAGGCCGAGGGGGAAAAAAGAGCCAACTCGGCCTACTTATCCTCAAATATAGCCCATCCAGTAGGACTGGGGAATGGCAGGATCGTCCTAAGCTGCCTCTGAGCAGGCGCTGGCACCTGGCACAGGTAATGAAAGCTTCCAGCACAGCTGACGGTGCGGCAAACTCTCCCTCCAACGCTCAGTAGGGTTTTAGCCCAGCAGGGACTCTGGCCCTGCAAACCCTGCACAGTCTGCGCATAACGCAAAATCCACAGCAAACTCTGTTAGGGGTGTTACTAGACCTGGCAAGGAACTGTGGGATTTCCCCCTAGGTGTAGCTGTGCTTTGAGTATGTCGGGTGGATGAGTGTGTGGGTAAAAGGCATTATGAGGAGCTTGGAAATATGGAGGAAGCAAGCAGAAAGAAAAAAAAAATGCTAAGAAACACTCTAAAATGTTTACATGAGCTTGTTTTTGAGTGTCTTATGTTGTCTATAATCTCTTCTTTCTAGAGTGACTGTGTCAGAGAGAGGGTTTTTTTTAAAGGGCAGAATTACATACAAAATCTTCTATCCAAACCGTGTGTTGCAATCTTTGAAAATTCATGTTTGCCCTTTTCTTGACAGTAGGTTTGTAATGACGCTCCTAACATACCATAGTGCACCATAAGAATAGATGAGGCTGCCCCGTAAAGCACGGAATCAAAAAAAAAGTACAAGGTGACTGACTCATTCGTGGCCCATGGCCATACGAACGCTTGCAAAATTGCTTCCGGCCAATGTTCTGGCACCTTTACTATAGAAACAAAAGGTAGCATGGCAAGCAAAGCTGTCCCTCAAGAGTCTCATAAAATGAAAACATACCTGTGAAAACGCATATGCAAAAGCAGCGTTTGTAAAGAGTTACATTATCACACATCTGCAAACACTCCTTTTTGTGTGCCAAACTTTGGTGAAACAATGGATTGAGGATAATTCAGAACTAGAGTAAGTGCTTTTAAACAAATTATTGAAACTACAACTAGTACCTAATTTTATGTAGTTCCCAGCCCTCCTTTGTGGTGGCCATGCCATGATTTTATACTCTTATGAAGGTAGCAACATCGTACTGCCTGCACTGTAAAAATGCCCGCAGCAACTCAGACCACGTCCGCACCGCGCTGGCAGATGTGATGGTGTAATCCAGCTGGCTGAAGTCACAGCGGTTGCATCCTCTTACCCCACATCACCCTGAGGTGCCTGCTAGCCCCAGGTCAGCAGACCAGAAGTTGGTCCTTTTGCCCGCAAATGTGCCAGCAGAAAAGGGACGTACAACTCTGTGCCTCCAGTCGTGGTTTCTAGCCAGCTGGCTGAGGTACCCACAGTGGCAAAATCGGCCTCTGCTAGCCATCGTGTTACTTGCCCAGCCCCTGAAGGCCGTGTTGCCACAGCTTCATGCAGCTGTTCTTCAGACAGCTGGATTGCGCCATCACATCTGCCAAGTGCGGTGCGGACGTAGTCTGAATTGCTGTGGTCATTTTACGGCACAGGCAGAAGAATGCTGCTGCCTTTCTGTGGGGAGAAAACGACAGCAAGGCCGCCACAAAGGAGTGATGGGAACTGTGTCAACTGAGATAAACACGAGACTTTTTTGTCACTGAAACAAACCTGGACTCTGTAATAAGTTTGGACATGGTACTTGTAGATTCAGTAATTTGAATATAGGAATTGCAAACAGAAGTCCATCCAATTGTAAAAAGTCATGCAATTACAACGGTGGTCACTGATGTTATCTGCACTGCAGGTAAATATGGCAAGAATGCCTTGTGGCCAATATTTCTACTATTTGATGACTACATGATTATTCTTGGTTAGCTGTTACTGTTTCCTTCTTGTCTCATTCCTAAAAGGCTCTGACACATCACAGTCGTATCATTCACACAGCAGTTAGTGCAACCGTCTTTAAATGGGTTCTGCAAACCTGCATCCAGAGCATCTCCTACCAGAATGGTGTGCGCTCTGCGTCTTGTCAACTTGAAATCCCCCTCCCCTTCGTGTGACGTGAGCCATGCAATCCAGCCTTTCATCTGGGCTCGTTGAGAGTGGACCGAGTCCGAGGGAGAGCCGTCTGCTCTGGAGGTAACACCGCACCATGGGAAAATGAGGCCAAAAGCATCGGTCTTGTGCAGTGGAGGAGATGATCAGCTGTCAGCTGCCGTCCTTCTCAGCTGGGTGGAGGTTTTAATCCCCCCCACCTCACCCCCAGCAGGCGGCAGATCGTTTCACAGCAGTCATCTTTATAGCATCTGTGTGAACGTGGTGGGGTGCCTTGTACTTCTGAGCACACGCTTTGTTACTGTCTTCGTCATGTCCTGATCAGACTGTTGCAAAACCCCATACGCAGACTCCCCAAAATGAGTCATGTCTGCCGGCATGGACGTCTGCAAGCCGCCGCTCTCTGCACAGAGCTGCGGAGCTGTGCGGGAAGCGTGGAACAAGACCACCCCAGTGCACAACAACAGCGTGGTTATTAAAGAGGATGCCTTAGTGGAACAGAGAGGGGCTAGCAAGTCTGTACCGGCTGTCAGTTAGCTTCCAGGTAAAATTTAATGGGTTCATCGTGACCCCCCAAAGCCATACGTGCTGGCCTGGCTGTCACAGGGGCTGCCGTCCTGTGAAGGAGGGGGTTCAGGTTGGATATTGGGAAAAGGTTCTTCACCCAGAGGGTGGCGGACACTGGAACAGGCTCCCCAGCGAAGCAGTCATGGCCCCAAGCCTGACAGTGTTCAAGAAGCATTTGGATAATTCCCTCAGACACACGGTGTGAATTTTGGGGTTGTCCTATGCAAGGACAGGAGTTGGAGTCAATGATCCTTATGGGTCCCTTCCAACTCAGGACATTCCATGATTCTATGAAATGCATCCACCCTTGCATCTGCGGAGAGTTTGAAGCTGTGCTCTGGAAGGGTGATTTCCCAGATGGACTCGGGGTGCTGGAATGTGATCTGCTCCACACCTCCAGGTCCCCAGCTGTTCCTCGACTGTGGTGTATTCCGATTTGTCTGGTTTTAGACCCACCGTCTGTGAGACTTTTCCTGTACATCGAATCCTACGCTGGGAGAAGGAGCTGCATTACTCATACATAGTTTCAAAACTGTGGGTAATCTGGATGGTTTCTTGCTCCCATAGACAGATGATTTCATCCTCTCTATCTTCTCAAGTTCATGCACTGGCATGGCTAGATTTATAAGATGATCCTCTTTGCTTCAGAGGCAGCCTTCTCACCAGCTGAACAAGAATTTCTTCCTTATCACCTGCTAAGCGGAAGGATCAGTGTGTGTTGAAGTGGAGCAGCTGTGTGGTATTTCTTGACTTTTACCTGTTGGTAAGTTAACTGCATTCAGTTTCAATAACTTGGCTTTTCTTAATACGTTGTTTCATTTCTTGTTATTTAAACAAGAAACAATGGGTTGGTATGGCAAAATTCAAACACAGCCTGAAACACAGTAGGCTAATACAATAATGTCTCGATATTGAACAAGTGAAAAATGTTTTCCACTCAGTGAGTCCTGAGTATTCCACAGCAGAGTTAACTGGGCAATTTACTCCAGTTATTCATGAGGAAGTTGTGATTAGCAGAGTGCTATTAATTGCTGAAACCCTCTGGTTTGCTGCTGTTGTCTATAAAGGATAAAAAAATCTTAGGCAGCCCAGTCACTTTCAAGCCCTACAATTTACACTCACTAAACTACTAGGATCAAAACTATATTCAGAAATTGTTCCATCCTACTCCATGTGCTTCCTCGCTCTGCTTCCTAGCATCTCTTTCCAAGCCTGTACTGCACAATTACCTTACATGCAGAAAATAACATCTGTAAGACTTCTCTTGATTTTTTAAATATTTATTCTCCTGTCATGGCTTAAAAAAGAAAAAAAAAATTACAAAGCTATGTACAAACTGATAGTAAGAAATGGGAATGCAAATTTACACATCTTTCACACTCAATAGCTGTTTCTAGTAGTCTGCCTTTGTCCTTAGGATTTAATTAAATCTCTCACAGAAAACAGAATTTGCTAGTACTTGACCTTTGTTTTCAGAGCCCCAGAACACAAAAGGCATTTAGAATCAATGACAATGCACAAAACACAACGCACTCCACTTAGTGCTCAGGGCAACACAATGCTCATCCTTTATACGGAGAGACCCTGGGTTAGAAAAGGATTAAAATTAAGCCACAGTGTTCTTTCCTAGCTCCCTTCCTGAAGAATCACGGCCACTACTTCATGCAAATTATACATTATGCAGTCCACCAGCACATGATGCCCGATGCTACTGCTCAAGTAATCTTCTTACTACATAAACTATATTGCTCTCCGGTCTTTATTTGCTTTCACTGGCTTCCTTCCCGTCTCTTAACTCCTCGCTTCGAGCTCCTCAAAGACCAAACATAATCTCCACGCTCCCTTTTCTGCTCCCGCTTCCCCTTCCTCCCCGCAGGGCCGCCCGCTTTGCTCCAGCAGCCTCCCCGCTTTTGTTTCCCAGCTGCTCGCTCCTGCATCCCCTTAGCTTATATCCCCTTAGCTTCTCTTTACACCGCTCATATCCCTTTCCCACGTGGCTTTTCACGGAGATACTTCACACTTTTTCTTTTCTCACACCGACTTCTTGGTTTTGTTTCGTTTTCTTCTTTGCTTTGGCATTAATGGCAGACATTAGGTGGATTTGTGATGGGTCGTCGCTAAAGAAAAAGTAAGTAAAATTTTAATTCTTGAAACACTCATTGCAATACATCTGAAAAATAACACAGCTAAAATGAAAACTAGTGGAAAGGTAATTAAGGGAAAGCATGATGTTCAGTGACCTCGAACTGTGTAGAAAAAGGTCGCTGAATGAGAAGCTACAGAGGATAATTTTGCTTCTGGTCATGCTAACAAGGGACAGTAAGCCACACATTAAATATATTCCTTGAATTAGGAGAAGTTTCCAGTCTGAAACTCTTCTTAGCCCTTGCAGGGAAGCCCGTAGTAAGAGAACAGTGAGCTTTTCCTACTGCACCAGCCAGCCAGACCCATAACATTTCCTCCTGTTACTCTCTTCATCATTTACCATCCCAGGAGCCACAGGGAAGCCCGGCCACAGCTTCTTTCCCAGAGGTGGCTACGGCTCTCCCTGCTGTTCATGCAGCTGGGGAAAGTTCATCTGCTTCCCTGAGAAAAAAAAGTGTCTCTCTTGTGTCTTCTAGAGCAGTGTTGCTCAGCACAGTTTGCAGCCCCAGAGTTCACAGCCTGGCTTTTCGCTCAACTAAAACCTGAGCTTTTTTATTTTTTTTCTTTTTTTTTTTTTAATTTCTTGCGGAAGCGGAAGAGGCAACAAATACAAGCCAATATATTGGCGGGAAATGCTTGAAATAATTTAAATCATATTGTAACTGATGTTTTTGCCACCAGTGTCCCGCAGAAGGACCTGCAGGTTTGCTTTGGCGTTTTCAGATCCCCCGTAATATTGCTCACAATTTACACTGCCAAGGGGCCTCCTGCACTTTTGTCTTCTGGGCTGTCTGGTTCTGGCCCCTACAGTACAAATCACATATTTTGAAGCCTCCTGTAGGAAAAGCAGGAGGTGTCCACAACTTATGAAAGCGAGGGAGGCTGGGGGAGACACACTCACAGAATCACAGAATGTGAGGGATTGGAAGGGACCTC